>JAQGCP010000028.1:0-28926 GCA_034699885.1 Acrobeloides thornei
TCCTGTGCATCTGAAAAATGGAGGAGAATGTGACTACGTGTCCGGCTATATTTTTGCTTAAAATAGGAAGGTTTTTTCTTGTTCTTGAAATTTTCGTATAGTGTCAAAAATCGTGTTTGGTTGAGTAAAATTTAAAAATCGAACTTAAAAAAACGATTTGGAGTTATTAGGCTTAGGCTTAGGCTTAGACTTGGGCTTGGGCTTAGGCTTGGGCTTAGGCTTAGGCTTAGGCTTAGGCTTAGACTTGGGCTTAGGCTTAGGCTTAGGCTTAGGCTTAGGCTTAGGCTTAGGCATGGGCTTAGGCTTGGGCTTAGGCCATAAAAATTCAATTTTTCGCAAAAATTCGATTGTTGAGTAAAGTATAAATTCGATTTTTGCTCAAATATTGAATTTTGTGAAAAATCGAATTTTTGTAAAAAATATAATTTTTCCTTGAAAATTGAATTTTTACTTTATTAAAAATCGAATTTTTATGAAAAATCGAATTTTTGATCAAATATTGAATTTTTGTAAAAAATTGAATTTTTGTATAAAAAATCGAATTTTTGCCCCTAAAAATTGAATTTTTGTTGAAAAGTTCTAATTCAAGATGATCAATTTCGTTTTTTAACTTGACTCATCTTCTAGTAAACGTCTCATAAACAATTTATATCGCTTAAAATTTGTTATTTCATAATAATTTTTCTCTCATGTCATTCTATTTGACTAGGTGGCGTTCCGCTAAATTGTCCACGTGGTCGAAACAAAGTTGCACATTTCTACTACACTTCTGTTCATGCGACACGATTTTATCCAAAAAGATTGTGTATGCAACCAACGTCCGACCCAACCCTGCATGGGTCTATTTCAACATCCAGCAAAAAAATAAACGAGCACATTTTCGACTCAAATCGAAGAACTAAGCAAGCCTTTTCGTTGTTGTTTGGGAAAATGGGAGACTCAGCACTCCTCGGTTGACGTCCATGCAAGCGCCAAAATAATAAAAAATACAAAATCATCCCGGCTGTCTTTTCAACACTTATTTGCCAGGCATCCTAGGATGGCTCTAGCAAGCGGAATGGATGAGTTTTCTCCTGCATTTTGTTGTTTATGTGTTTTCGTCTCGGGGATTCGGCTTGCTCGATTTGACTCCCAGGAAACCTAATAGGATCGTTTCAGTTTTACCTTGGACTTTGGCCTTTTTGTCGAATTTTTTTTCTTTCTTCGTTTTTTATATATCTGAAGAGTCGAATTTTTGCCGACAGATGCGCGCGATGAATTGGCGAACAGACAGATAATGGAGGAAGATCTTTCAATCTTTTCTTTTCATGGGCGTTGTTCGCGCCGTTTGATGACCCTTTGTTGTTTGTTTTGATTCGTCGTGGTTGAATTTGAGACGGAAAATGAACATGCGCAACGAGAAAAGAGAACAAGGTTGTGTGAATAGGCGGAAAAAGGAGATCAATCAAACTGAACTTTGATTTCTGAAAACGTCAGAAAAAGGATTTTTAAGCTTATTCTTGATTTTCAGGGTTTTCGTTTCAGTGTTAAATTCTAAATGTTTCTTAGAAATAAAAATTATAGAGACATTTATTGAATTTTTATTGCATTTCCTAACTTCTTCAATTTTTGAACTGATCAAAAATGGATTTAAAATTATTAAAAATTAAAATAATTTGAAAGGCTTAGGCTTAAGGTTAGGATTAGGCCTAGGCTTAGGCTTAAGCTTAGGCTTAAGTTTAAGATTAGGTTTAGGCTTAGGCTTAGGCTTAAGCCTAGGCTTAGGCTTAGGATTAGACTTAAGTTTAGGCTTAGGCTTAAGTTTAGGCTTGGGCTTAGGCTTAGGCTTAAGCTTAGGCTTAGGCTTAGGTTTAAGTTTAGGCTTAGGCTTAAGCCTAGGCTTAAGCTTAGTATTAGGTGTTTTTTATTTTTGAAATTTTGATTTGTTTAGTCCCTGGCGTTTTTTGATATTTTGTAAATCTATGTGAAATTCTTGTGTTAGTCGATTCATCCTTCTGAGTAATTCTGATTCATTTTTTCATCATTTTACTATTAATCAGATTTATTTTTCTCAAGACTCATCCAACTTTATTGCCTGTCAACATTTTTTGCTGACTCATCAATGATGGAACAGTCGGAACGGAAAAATTTTTTGTTTAAAAAAAAGATTTTGATCTCGCTCTATCCATTTCCGGAAAATATTAATTTTTAAGCAAATCCCAAAATGGATATCAGAAATTTTTTCACCCAAAAAATAAATTTTGTCGAATTTTTCAATTTTTATGAATTTTCCAATTTTTGACGAATTTTTCATTTTTTGAAAATTTTCAATTTTCGTCGTACTTTTTTATTTTTGACGAATTTTTCGACTTATGTAACGATCGATAAATATTCTATAAAACACGTCAACGCTTTCAATAAACCACGTCAACACTATTCTATAAAAAATTTTACAAAAATTAATCATTTTTATGACACTCCCAACAACATACTACATAGTGATCTCTAAATAATATATCAACACCTATCCCAAAAAATCATGCCTGTTCATTTTTACATGCACCGAAAAGAGAGAGTCTCCTTCCTGTCCGTTCACCAAACGGCGCATTTTGTGTTGTATTCAAATAAAGTCATGCACGAAAACCAAGCCGCCGAATGGTCGACAACAATTTCTGCGTGTGTGTGAGTTGAGATGACACCAATGAAGAGAAAAGGAGAAGAAGAAGAAGCGCGAATAAACGACCAAGAATATGAATGACAATCGTTCAATCGTTTCGTTTCGTCGTTCATTTAATACATATTATATCTGGCGGACGACTCCGAGTTTTCACCGCCACCGCAGCCGCCAAAAATCGAAAATGGGAGATCGAGCAGCACCCAGGCGCGATTCTTTTTCCACGTTGTTGGTGGTGTTCTTCTCTTTCTGAGTGTCTGTGTATGTGTGGCGGCCAGTTGAACGACCAACAAAAACCGACAATGTTCTTCTTACCAGCCACTACTACTGCAGGAGTGCACCAAAAACGGACAACGACATAGCAAGAACGTTTTGTTGGTGTTGATGGGGGGAAAAGGGGGATGCGGCGGCGACACCGACGACGCTGAATTTTAAGCGTGAGAGAAAAGAGAGGCGAATGTGATTCCATCCGTTTTGTGAGTCGGTGGAATTGAAAGTGTCGGCGATATGCACGGGTTTTTGGCTACTACAGTGATTTTTGGGCTGATTTTAGCCGATTTTTGCATATTTTTTATGATTTTTCGAGATTGTTTTCATTTTCGTGATTTTGAAAATATTTAATTTCCGAAAAGCGCTACAAGTTTCTCAATTCTTAAATTTTTCGAGTCGTGAAATTTTTTGAACTCGTGACAAGTTAATTTGGAAATTTTTTTAATTGGATTTACTATATGGTAAAAGGCTTGGGCTTGGGCTTGGGCTTAGGCTTAGGCTTGGGCTTAGGCTTGGGCTTAGGTTCGGGCTTGGGCTTAGACTTAGGCTTAGGCTTAAGCTTAGGTTCGGGCTTAGGCTTGGGCTTGGGCTTAGGCTTGGGCTTGGGCTTAGGCTTAGGCTTAGGCTTAGGCTTAGGCTTAGGCTTAGGCTTGGGCTTAGGCTTGGGCTTAGGTTCGGGCTTAGGCTTGGGCTTAGACTTAGGCTTAGGCTTAAGCTTAGGTTCGGGCTTAGGCTTGGGCTTGGGCTTAGGCTTAGGCTTAGGTTCGGGCTTAGGCTTGGGCTTATCCTAGTGCTAGGCTTAGCCTAGCTTATGCTTGAGCTATGGCTTAGGCTTGGGTTTAGGCTTAGCCTAACCTTAGGTTTAGTCTTGGGCTTAGGCTTGAGCTATGGTTTAGGCTTAGCTTAACTTTAGGTTTAGTCTTGGGCTTAGCTTAGGCTTAAGCTTAGGCTTACGCTTAGGCTTGGGCTTAGGCTTAGCTTTGGGCTTAACATCCTACACCAATTTCTTCAACTTTTTTCATTTCTTGAGTTATTGATCAGTTTATGATTTTTGTGATTCTTAGATCAAAACGCCAATTTTTACTATTTCACCCTCTTTCTTCATCTTTACCACTTTTTTCTTACAACTTTCTTGCACAATTATTAATCGTGACTGCTTTTTCTAGACGTGATCAATTACTTTTTTTCAAACGTGACTATTGACGGCGTGTCTACACTGACAAAATTTTATACCACTCAAATTTCAGATAAATTACCCCAGCGTATCTTGAAACAAAACGTCACATTCACTAATTTTATTTTTTATTTGGAATTTTTCTATTTCTATATTGAAACGAAAACCTGCCGTTCAAATTTATTTATTAAGATTTGATGGTAGCCACATTTATAACAACAAATCCGCCGGAAATCTCGCCAAAAACCCAATCAGCAAATCCACGGAAATTGGGAAGAGAAGAAAATTTTGAGAGTGAAGCGAAAAAGTCGAAATTAATTGAAAATGTTCATGAAAATGAGAATATGGAAGTAGACGAAGAGATTAATAGGAGAGTGAAGAAAATTTCAATTACAGTAAGGATGGGAAATATTATACCATTTTTTGCCAACTCCAAATTTTTTTTAGCCCTCCGAAACCGATGATGATGAAGCCATGTTGGTGGCAGCAGAAATCCTCGAAGCTGCTAAACTCAAAACTTCATCCACCCTATCATCAACCTCCACAAATGGAACACCAAATTCCAATGGAACTTCTAACAGACTTGATAAGCCTATACTCGAATCCCAAAAACGTCAATTTCTCGAGTGGATGCGGGAAAATGGCAACAATCTCTACCCGTCTAGACAAGATAAGGAGATGCTAGCTGTACACCTCAAGGCTTCTTATATTCAAGTATGTATAGTAGAATGAGAAGAGGCAAAGAATTTAGGAATTAAAAAAAATCTTAATATAAATAATCTTAAGCTTAGGCTTAAGCTTTTGCTTAAGATATGGCTAAGCCTAAGCCTAAGCCCAAGCCTAAGCCTAATCCCAAGCCTAAGCCTAATATCATCTATTAATTCAATTTGTAAAAATTAATAAATTACTTTTCATGAGTTCAACAAATTTTTTATCTAACAAAATTTCAATTTTTAAAATAAAATTCATGAAAATCTTCTAAAAAATAACAAACGTTACGAAAATTTCGAAACTACGATAAATTTCGAAATCGTTTATTTCTACCCAAATTCTTTCTCAAACATGTTTTTCCATCCAGCTCACAAATGACAAATTTTGTGATCTTGCGCAACTTCTTTTTTCCTTTATTTGTTAAATATCCTCTTATCATCTTTTCCCCCATTTGACCTTGGTTGAGTAAAAATTTCTCGCGCAGTTTTTTCCCATTTGACCTTAGTTAGGTAAAAAATTTTTTGGCGTAGGCCTTCTCGGCCGGTTTCATACTTGTTGCTTATTTTTCGTCGCGCACGGACACAAATCTCAACAAAAATTTTATCGTCTGCTCATGAGAAAATTTGAAAAATCGTCGAAGCGAAATTCATCAAGGGGTTTCAAGGTTGTATTTTTGTCCTTCGCTGTGATTTTACAGATTCGTGTGAACAAAAGTGAACGAATGAATGAATAGGAAAGCTAATTTAATCTTGATATGAAGCCTCTTTTTTGCTTTTTTTTCTCTCGTGTCGTTGCTAGGCTCAAAATTCAATCTTATATGTTAAGGCTTAAAAAAATTGTTTGCTCCAAAGCACTTTTAGGGTTGTCAAGCAAATTGTTTCTTTTAAGTGATTTTTATGACTGAATAGGGTGTTTTATGCGTATATAAATCAGTGGGGTACCATTTTTAATCATTTTTTGCCCAAAAATGTGATTTCTTGGTCCAAAAATTCCATTTTTTTATTCTTTTTTGTGTGCCAAAAATGCTATTTTGGGGTAAAAAATTCACTTTTTTAGTCGTTTTTGCTCAAAAAAGTTATTTTTATCTGCCAAAAATGGCATTTTTAGTCATTTTTTACAAAAAAAAGTGATTTTTGACACAAAAATACCATTTTTAGCTCCAAAAAATATGATTGTTGTGGATTAAAATGCCATTTTTAGTCATTTTTGCTTAAAAATACGATTTTTGGGAGTCAAAAATGCTATTTTTAGCCCCAAAAAATACGATTTTTGTTGCAAAAATATCATTTTTAGTCATTTTTGCCCAAAAATGCGATTTTTGGGGGTCAAAAATTGCCATTTTTAGTCATTTTTGACCAAACATGAGATGTTTGTGGCAATTGTTAGTCATAAAAATGGATTTTGAATCGCTTTTTTTGAGGTGGCCCCAAAAAGTTTGAATTCCGACGCCCTTATATCAAAATGACCAAAAATTCTCAAAAAACTCAAACAGTGTTGAAAATGTCCAAAAATAACCCAAGTTAAAAAATTCTAAAAATCATTTTTTTAGGTCACACGTCTACTCGCTAACCATAGAAGACGCCAGCTCAAATACAAGAGACTCAAAGGATCTACGGATAGTAGTCCACAAGAAAATAAAGAAAACAGTTTAAATTTGGAAGAGCCCACAGAAGAAATGCAAATTCCACAATCCCCATCAAACCTTTCTATTCATTCTAATAATTCTTCTATTTATCAGACACCGATGAATTCGAGGAAAAGATCCCATTTAGTAAGGATATATTGGGTCAATCCATAAGGCTGCGTTCAAGCATGTCAAAAGTTGCCACAAAGTTGTCAAAAATGTCTAACTTTGCCTGATTTTCAATAAAATCGTGTTTATTGAAACGATTGTCATGAGACATAAAATTTTATTGTCGAGAAGTATAAAATTTGTTACCTGATTTTATGCTTTTTCATAGTTCGGTAATTCTTCATGACCAATCGTTTCAATAAACACGATTTTATGGAGATCAGGCAAAGTTTGACTTTTTTGACAACTTTTTTGATATGCTTGAACGCAGCCTAAATAAGGTGCTTTTGAGCGGTGTGTCGAATCGTTATAGATAAGACTCCTCCGGAAGTTTTTCTAGGCGGGAATCGATTGCGCGAATTACCGAACTATGAAAATGCTTTACTGGCCCTGATTCAGGGAAGGGTGTTTTGAAGCGAAAATGAAAGAGATATAGGCTTATTTTTTGAAAAATCTGAAAATTTTTGAAAAAAATCGAATAACATCCGGGTTTTTATTCACCCGTACTCGAAGCAATGAAGACAAAATCATGTATGACAGCCAAAAATTTCCCTCTAAAAATTTTTTTAAATTTCAAAAATTTGCATAATTTAGCCATCCACTGACATCGAAGCCGAGAGAGAAAGGAAGATTGATGAGACTATTATGGATATTTGGAATAAAGTCACAAGTGGAAAAAATGAAGAAAACACGTCAAAAAATCCTTCGGAATCTAATTCCAAAGGTTGGTTTACAAAAATTTTAGCATTTTTTACAATTTTTGGCTCTGGCTCAAATTGGCTCATTTTGTGGAAAATTAGCATTTTTTAGAGTTGTCAAGGCGTGCCATTGGGGATGCACAGGTTATACAAAATGACAATCCTTGTCATCTGCCAGAAATATGCGAATTTTGAGCATGAACATAAATGGTTCATTATGACTTACCAACTCTGTTACTTTAGCCACTCGGCCATGGATAAAACTCACAAAACCCCCATAATATGGTACTCGTTTTGAAGCGCTCGGCGAGCTGTGTCAATTGTTGATATTGTTTTTTGATATTGATCTTTGCCTCAACTTTCTGATTTTTGGTACGCTGTGAGACAAAATTGTTACCATCTTCACTATGAACAATTTATATTCGTACTCAAAATTCGCATATTTCTGGCAGATAACAAGGATTGTCACTTTGTAATGTGTAAATTCCTAGTGTTCATTAAAATTCCGACCTTCGATTCAAGTCCGCTCTATTTAATCCACTTAACATTTTTCTATAACCAAGACCTAATTTTTTTTGGGTCTTCGTTTATACATTTCCGCCAAGTTTTAAGTGCTTTACACTTACATATAGAATCATCATCAATTGTAATTATATGTTATGAAAAACCCCCGAATCAATTTATTCCATCGCTCTTCTTCGGTTTTCGGAAATTGCAAATCAGATGTGAAATATGGAAAATCTAGGTGACCATCTATTCATATCCTCTTCTTCTTCCTCCCTAGATTCCTTGTGTCGTAAAATTGGCTCTTTTAAAATTTTAGATTTTATGAGATTTGGAATGCAATCTTTAATTTATATAGGACATTTGTTGCTAAATAAAAAATAGCATACATAGTGAAGTAGCAAGTGACTCACTTTGCACTCAAATAGTATAGGGTTTGATCTCGCCAGAAGAATAACTTTTTTGATGAATTTTTCGATTTTTGATCGATTCAAAAAAGTTGTTAAAGGAAATCTTAATTAAAAATAGTAGTAGAATTTTTGTCTTTCATTTTTCCTTGAAACACTATCCACTGAGCCATACGATTGCTTAATGGTTCGGGATCGAACCAGTGATGATATGGCTAAGTGGGTAATATGTCAAGATTTGAATGTGAAAGGCAAAAATTTTATCGGGGTTTCCTTTAACAACTTGTCTAAGTCGGCCAAAAAATTTTCGTCCTGCCGAGATCGAACCCTCGACAATTTGAGTGTAAAATGAGAAACTTGCCAATTCATCATGAGTTTCTCCAAGAAAAATTATTTTGCAAAATATTGCCTTCGTAGATCCGTAGATCATTTTGTTTGCTTACTTTTACTTGAAAACAACCATCCATTCTACTCATCCCTGCCAATTTGCGAGTTTTAATCTTTTTTGTTTACGGTCTAGACCCAGACCAATTTTATCTTTTCCCACTACTTTACACTAATTAAAGTTGTTTTTCTCGAAAATCATCAGAGCTATTTGTGTTTTAACTACTGATAATTTTTCCAAAACACCCATTTTGTTTTGAAAAAGTGGAAAATCGAACAAATTAAAAAATATGAAAAAATCGAAAAAAAATCAAAACATTCGAAAAAAATTGAAAAATGGAAAAAATCATCTTGGTCCCCCTTGTCTTTCTCGTCGACAGGAGTAAAAATTTTTTTGAAAATCATCAAGATTAAAGAGTTTGTTTGACTAATTAATTTGATCTAAAATAGGCTTCATAGAGAGGTTAATCCCTTCTCGAACTTTTTATTAAGATAAGATTCATAATGCGATTTCCTGTTGAAAATAAAAAATAATATTCAATAAGGTTTCTTTTATTCTTGTACGTAAGTAATTTTGAAAAAAAATCACTGACTTTTGCTCAGCATGCTTTCAGAGAGAAAATCGAAAATTTTCTTTTTCGCGTCAATACACCAACTCCACTCCCTGAATCAGGGTCAAGGCAGCTTATATATTTACATATTCCCTTTATACTTTGAATAACCAAATTTCCTAGCCCCATATATTTTTTCCCTTCAATTTTATCATTTATTTCACAATTTCCGTTTAATCACAAAAAAGTTGTTTATCAAAAAATTTTTCTCCAGCCAACTAATGCATTTTACATTTTTCTGTATAAATTTATTTGTATTTTTTCTCTCTTTCTCTCTTTTACGGTTGTGAATAATCGCATGCAAAATCCGTCTCGGCGTCGGAAAAGCAAAGCAATTTTGTCCGCCGTGATTCATAAAGAAAATATCGATTTTCAATTTGCAGACAAAATTTAGCATATGAAAAAAGTGGAGTGAGAGAGAGATTGTAAAAAACGTAGTATTTTATTGGGCTATTCTGAAACAAAAATATGTAAAACATTTTTATGTTTTGGCGGTTGTTGTACAGGGAGTAAGAGAGAAAAAAGTTTGCATTGAAACGAAATCCCTGAAAATCAGGGTTGTAAAGGAAGTAAGAGAGAGAGAGAGAGAAAAGTTGTATTTGGCAGTTGTTGTACGGAAAGTAAGAGAGAAAAAAAGTTTGCATTGAAACGAAATCCCTGAAAATCAGGGTTGTACAGAAAGTAATTTTTTCGATTTTTGATTTTGGGATCAAGAAACACGATTTTGAAGTTATTTTTTTCAAAAATTTTTTGAAAATTTAATAAATTTTTTCCTTCCAATGTCCCCTAAAAGTGAACCAATTAAAATTTAATCCAATTTTTCTCGCTCTCGCCCAATCCCATCAGTTTTAGTGTACACCTGAACATTTTTCATTAATTAATGATTATTTTCGTCTGATCAAATGCAATTTGTGTGAAACAAACGTGATTTTTCTCTTCAAGAATAGGTACATCCATCAAACAATCAGGCAGTAAAATAGGAAAAAAGTTGTTTACCAATTTTCTTATAGCCGCGTCATACATTTGACAAAACCTTCTGTTCTCTCCTCTTCCATTTTTCGATTCTCTACTGATTCATCTTGCGTTCTAAAGACATCCAACTGTTCGTCCTTGTCCAAATTTTTTGTGAGCAAGATGAAGAGCCTCTTTTTGTGTCTTTGTTAGGCTAGTCTCACTAGGCTGTTATTGTGTTGCATTGTTCGTTTGTCATAGCACAAGAAATTTTTTGTTGGCTCTTGTTGGTTTTTGGGGAAATTTTGAGGCGCATGGAAGGAAATTTATTGACGAAAATTTTAGTGTAACACATTGATTTTTTCTACATTGATTTCAGGGTTTTCTTGTCAAACAAAGATTTTATTTTTATAAATTTTTAGATTTTTTTTACGAAATTTTCAATTTTTGTCTTATTTTTCGATTTTTGATCACTTTTTATCCCCAACTTTAGGCCTATAAAAGTTTGAAATTCCATTCGAACTTAACGACCTTGGACGAGGAAATCTTTCTTCCTCGTCCCAATCCAATTTGATCCCATTTTTCAACCTCATTATTCAAAATTCGATAACAATTTAAAATTCTACGCAAGCCAGCCAGTTTTTCGTCGGACATCCCATCCGAAAGAGCCATCCTTTTACATCCATCCCTCTTGTTGACCCAACCTCAAAACGTCGCTCGACCCCAAAGCTGATCCCATTTTGAGGGTCACAGCCGGACCTCTTTTCTCTCTATTTGACTTTCGTCCTCTTCCTCATAAAAACTACGGCGATGATGATTTTTGTGCGATGACCAGTCGCGTCGGTTTGGCGCAATCTTTCTAATATAATAGTCATCGAGCTTTACACCACAGCCAAAAAAGAGCAGATGTCTTGTACATGAAGGTCTTCCCGTTTTTATGGGTAGTTTGAGAGAGAGGCCATTTTTTGATTGGCAAGGTCGATCTTGCGAAGTGGGTTTTTTTGGCGTCTTCGCGCATTTTTGTGTGATGTGTATAGGTATGCCAAATTGAGGAAGAGGTTTTCTTATTGTTCGTTAAAAATTTTTAGAGCCAGTCATTTTTATTAGGCTAATAGTAAGAAAATGTGTAAATACATATAGTTTTTGTTTTTTTTTGTAAATGCAATTACTTGTATGCCTAAGCTTATAGCTAAAGACTAAGCCTAAGCCTAAAGTTAAAGCCTAAAAGCTAAAGTCTAAGCATAAGCCTAAAGACCAAAACCTAGACTTAAAGCCTAAGCTTAAAGCTAAAACCTAGACCTAGCCTAAGCCTAAGGCCTAGCCTAAAACTAAAGCCTAAGGCTTATGCTTTAGGCTTAGGCTTTAGGCTAAGCCTAAGCCTAAGCCTAAGCCTAAGCCTAGTCTAGCCTAGCCTAAACCTTTTATCAAACCACAAATTTCACTTTAAACAATTTTTTAATTAATTTTAATGAGTTCTAAAAATTGCAGAAACTTTTTTAATTAAAAATTTTAAAACACATTTTTAGTTTACTTTATCCCAAATTTAAATTTTTTTGTGTTATTGACACGAAAATTCGTGTACATCAGCATAAAATGAAAATTTTTACTTTGAAAATTTTTGTTGCCCATTTTTCTAATTTTATATTTTCCATTTATTTACTCCATTTTTCGTCTTAAAATGTTTTTATGTGTTTATTTCTCTCATATTTCAAGCTCAATTTCCTTTTTCCAATGCCCATAAAAGCTTATTTTCCCTTTAAAATCTTTAAATGTCTCCTCATATTTGGCTTATTTGCAAAAATAGCTTATTATGCACACACACATAAAATTCCACCCTCTATATATCTATGCATCGCCAGACACGGAAAACGAACGGACGCTACAATTTTGTTTTGACTAACAACCCCAGCTATACATGTTTTCACGTCTCGACAGCTACAAGCCACTGAATTTGCTTATCGTAGGGAATGCTGAAAATAGATCTCGTTGACAACTACTCGTGCATGCAACATGCCTATTTTCGGCATAGCTAATGAGGGTTTTGCGAGTAGTGTGAGAAGAGCGACCTTTGTTTTTCAATCTTGAGAATCGTAAAAAATAGGCTTGGCTTCGTCTAGGCGATGAATGGGACACGTGACTAGGTTTTGATAGAAAAATTATAAAAAATGGCTTAAGCTTAGGCTTGGGCTTAGGCTTATGCTTGATCTTAGCTTTACGCTTTCAATATATCCTCCATTTTTATAACATTATTTTGAAATTTTTAAATATTTTTATCTACCAAAAAATCAAGATCATAAATTTATTTTCGATTTTTGAACACGGTATTTTTTTCTCGGGGTCAAAATTCACTCAAATCGTGATTTCCCACAAAATTGATTCACAAACAGGCGAAAACAAACAAGTCTAGGGTCACACGAAAAATATTCCAATGTTCATGAGATAACGTTTTACCAATAAAAAATTTTTCTTTGACAAACATTAATCTTTTTCTTTCCTTTTTCCCGGACAATCGCATGTTTAGCAAGGTGAAATATTAAAAACAATGTGGAAATTTGAAATTTAATAATTTTTGAAGCTAAAATAGAAACGTAATAAGAGCTCTAAAAGCTATGTGGACTTCGTCCCCGCAATGCGCTTAAAAAGCAATTATTTTAGTTGCCACGGATGACAGCATTTCCAACTGAAAGTTAAATAGGCTTCATTATTTTTTTAAAAATTGCCTGTCGTATGAAAAGAAAAAATTGTATTGGAAATAAGGTTTATTAGAGCAGAGATCGGAAATTCTAGGAAAAGTTGAATTTTTTTAGAAAAAACATTGATATTGGCCTTGGTTTTGAGACATTGGCCCTGATTTTCAGGCTTTTCGTGGTAGAACAAAATTTTAAGTTTTACATAAAAATATTTCTTCCATCGTTTTCAGCACCTTCGAAAACCTCTAAACGACATCCATATTGCCATAGTTACCTTATAAATGGAATTTTGGTCTAGCCCACTATCCACTAGACTATAAATACGACTTATAGGTTCCTGGTTCGATCCCCCATTGGTCGACAAATTCAAAAAGGGTTAAAAATTTTTGCGCTTATGTAATTTTTTATGGAGAATAAGATTTTGAAGGATTTTTGTTCATTTTTATATAAATCTGAGCTTTTAAGTGGGAAAATTTGCCCACCCAGTTTTTATGAGCACACAAAATTAATTTTCACTAATTGAATGATTTAATTCGACACTGGGTATGACTGCCGGGCACGAAACCGAAATTTTCACTTTTTTTATTACAACACAAATGTTCGACGTCGGGTTCAGTCGTCCGCTGAACGAGTGGATCTAGACCACGAATTTTGCCTTATGGAAAGTCCACTGTCTCTCTTTTATCTTCTCTAGGACCTTGAGAAAAAGTCTCCTAGGACGCTAGTACAAACTGGAACCGAGATGATTTGAAATTTTTTATCTATTTTGAAGATCTTGACCTGTTTTGAAAAATGAGTCTGTGTGTAAAAAGTCTGAAAAACACGGAGTTTTTGTAGACATTACACCACAAAAAGCTGATTTTGCAACAAATTTTTGAAAGATTTTATTTTTATAATTTTCAAATCCTGATTTTCAGGGTTTTCGTCTTAATATTTCTCATTTTTCAGAATTGAGGCTATGGCTTAGGCTGGGCTTGGGCTTAGGCTTAGGCTTAGGCTTAGGCTTAGGCTTAGCCTAGGCTTAGGCTTAGTCTTTGGCCGTTATATGTCTTTGTATAGATTTTTTGCAGTAGAAAGACACAATTTTGAGATTATTTTTTCAAAATTATCAATTTTCGTTCCAATATACTAATACACCCTGAAAATCAGGGTAACAATTGACCTAGTTTTTCAATCTCTTGGAGATTATTTATGCAAAAATCATGCTTATTTGCACGAATTTCATAACAAAATTTCCTCATCCTTAAGCCTAATCAGCATATCCAGCAAAAAAAATTTCGAAATTTTCACTCGGCACTCAAATTTATGACCTTTCAAAAACGACGCTTGCGCATCAATCGAGGACTTCTTTTTCTTGGCAAATCCCCTAGCGAGTGGTTTTGCATGAAAATTTTCTCTGCATTTCATTAAATTTCGTATACAAAATTGATTTTTGTTTATACATTAAATTTTTCGAAAAATTATTCATGACTATCAAATTTTGTTTTTTCAAAATTAGTCTTATACAAATATAAGGCTAATTTTTTCAAAATTAGTCATATTTGTATAGATCACGTTTTTCTTCTATTTGCATAGATTATTTTATTTTTCATATACATCGGATTTGCGTCACATTTATGCCTGAATGAACCGAAATTTAAATTTTTTTTCAACAAAGAAAAATCTCGAAAAAAATTAGCTCACTTTACGAAAAATTTTCTCGCACGTGTGATTTCAAAAACTGGATAATGGATTCCTGTTTATCGCGCCGTTCGTGACCTAAATATTGTTATATGTGGAGCAGAGATGAATAAATGGTTGGGTATAGGAGAGATTTATTCTCTCCTCGAAAATTTCTGTGTGAATAGCACTAGACCGTTTTATCCTCGACGCGGGTTTTGGAATTTTAAAAGACTAGTTCATTCGAAAAAAAACACTATAAAAAAGTTATAGTTCGGAAAGTTCACGGAAAATGGAGCATTTTTTGTTTTTACAGCATGTCCTGAATCGTTGTAGTTTTTGAGAAAATCGCGTTCGAAGTTGGTTATTTTTGAAATCTGTGTATTACAACGAAAACATGAATGCAGTGAAAATTCACCACTGAATTATAAAAGTTGTGTATTGAAGCGAAAATTAAAAAAAAAATTTGCGTCAATACACAACTTTTATTAATTCCGGGACAAATTTTCACTGTATTCATGTTTTCGTTGTAATACACAGATTTCAAAAATCGCCAACTTAGATCCAACAACAATTTTTCCAGAACCCACCGATTATTTGAACAAAAATTGTGCCTATTCATTAGTGACCGGTTGGTCATCCACACACCCAGTAATCATAAGTAATCTTGTCGTCTGAGATGAGTTTTTTTCTCTATCGTCGTTCATCATCGTAAATCCCCCCATCTCGTATTGTTGCGATCGACTATATTGATTCAAAGCAAAATTGTCGACACAAGCCCCGGTGTGTGTCCGAAACGAGATTGACCAGTCCATCCAACCCACATAACAGCAAAAGTCTTCGGACAGCGGCTAGTGTAGTGTCTATGTTCATCAAAAAGCTGTGCCCGACGATCCGGTCCCCCCACACATAGAGGATTCTGCTTTTTCACAACTTTTCGTAGTAACATCTTTGCTTATCATGAAGTGTGTCCGAGCACTTGAATTTTTGTTCTTCTGTTTTGAAGATTGTACAAGTTTCGATGGTTGGGGGGAAAAATTTTTTATTGAAACGATTTCCTTGATTAGGCTTAGGCTTAGGCTTAGGCTTAGGTTTAGTCTTAGTCTTACGCTTAGACTTAAGCCTAGGCTTAAGCTTAATCCTATGCTTAGGCTTAGTCTTAGGCTTAGGTTTAGGCTTAGGCTTAGTCTTAGGCTTAGACTTAAGCCTAGGCTTAGGCTTAATCCTATGCTTAGGCTTGGGCTTAGGCTTAGGCTTAGGTTTAGGCTTAGGCTTAGGCTTATGCTTAGGTTTAAGCTTAGGCTTAGGTTTTTTTATTTGCAGTTTTTCTTACAACTTTTCGCAAAAAATAGTAACTTGATTCGAACCATTCTTGTCTTTTTGAACGAGCAAATGGATTTTTGACCATTAGAGAGACCTTGGCCACTCATTTCGCTTTCATCTTATCCCTCTCATTCATTTTCTGCAAAAGTCTCTCCGTTGTCGACTCCTCTAAACATCGCATTACTTAGGTCAATACCGGCTTTGTGTTTGTATGGGAAAGAATTTTTGGGGTCCATTTTTGTCTCTCTGTTTGTTGCTACGAGTATTTTGATTCCATTTTCCCCACTCCATCCATATCATTTTCGCTTTTTGCCTTTTGTGTTCAATCATAACAATCTGTGCGTACTTTTTTTACTTTATTATTAGGCGCGTGACTTTAAGATTATTAGTTATATAGTGTTTGCGTGTTTGCCATATTTTTGTTTGACGTTTCATAAATGAGATTTGATGAAAAAATTACGATAAGTATGTAGTTAACCTGAAAAATTGGGTATTATAGACTAAAACGAGTAATTAGTTGGATACGAAAAGTAATGAGGCGAGGTTTCTATGAAAACCATTTAAATTTTTTTATGACTATATGACTTAGAAAATTTTTTATTTTTTTTCAAAAATTGTGCCCAAAATAGGGCTAAACTTTGTTCAAAATTGAAAAACTCTATCAAAATCTTGTTCAGCATAAAAAATTATACAAGTGCAAAATTTTTTAGTTATTTTTATTTTATTGCTCCATACGGGGATCGAACCCGGCATATATAACTACATTCATAGCCTAGTGGGATAAGCGATAGAAGAAAATCTCAATCTTGAGATTAGCATAACAATATGGGTATCGTTTAAATAGGTTTCGACTATGCTGAACACGATGGTGACGGAATTTTTGGCCGAAAAGTTTTCTTTAACGCTTAACCCTATATAGGGTAAGCGCAAAAATCTGAAGAAAATTTTCCGCCCAAAAATTTCATCACCATCGTATTCAGCATAGTCGAAACCTATTTAAACGACATCCATATTATTATGATAATCTCAAGATTTGGATTTTCTTCTATCGCTTATCCCACTAGGCTATGGATGTAGTTATATGAACCGGGTTTGATCCCCTTATGTGGCGATAAAATCAAAAATAGCTAAAAAATTTCGCATTTATGTCATTTTTCATGATGAACAAGATCTTGATGGAATTTTTCATAGGCCTATATAGGCTAATCCAAAAAATCGTACTATAAATCCTAATGCATCAGTTCTATTTTTATCTTTTTTTCCCAGAGCTTTTTCTATTCATCAATTTCCATACTTCCTCCAACCCCGTAATCCCGTATAAATTTTACCATAATTTCCAGGGCAATCAACTTGTAAATCTCCAAACAATTTTCTTTCTTCTTCAACTTTATTGCCAGCTCTTCCTGTGTCTCGGGTGATTTAATAGGCCGTTGTTGTCTGCGCAAACGTAAGCAAGTGTGAATAGTCGGAAAAGCTGTGTTGTATAAGTATACATGAGACTCACAAATTTTTTCGTCTCTCTTAGTAACCATGACGAATCGCCTTTCGTTGTTGGCCGACGATTTCTCGGTTTTCAATTTATACACATATAGGTTTCTTTTATATATGTGCGCGAAAGGAAGAAGAGGAAACATTGAATAGCCAATCAGTCAAATGAGCTGGCTTCAGTCTTGCTAGAAGCTTATGGGGAAACGAAGGCGTTTGGATTATCTGTAGGAGGTTATTTATAAAGCTTATTTGATGCTTTTTACAAATGAAGTTGAAGTTATTTTATATACAAATTCAATTTTTTCTGTTACTGAAAATCAGGGTCAATTTTTTTCAACATCTTGTTCTCCATAAAAAATTACACAAGTGCAAAAATTTTATGCCTTTTTTGAACTTTTGACCCAAAGGGGATCGAACCAGGTCCTATAAACTGATTTTCATAGTCTAGTGGATAGTGGGATAGCGTCAAAATTTAAACTATGACAATATGGATGTCGTTTAGAGGTTTTTAAACGTGCTGAAAACGATGCAAACACTTTTAAAATTTGAAGCTGTTGCTATCAAAAATTTCAAAATTTGGCGCCAACTTTTCAAACATTCCCCCACTATCCTCATTTTACGACCAACTCACACACGCACATCTGGGGCATGTCAAAACGAACAAAAATAGAGATTTTTTATGGCGGCTTTTAAACCCCATTCGGCCGCTGTGCGCATCTTAGTTCGGACGAAAATCACATTAGTATTAGAGAAATGTGCATTTTGTGCATTTTCGTGTCGTATTTTTTGATGATGATGTGTTTTGCGTAGATTAGCAGCAGCGGGAAAACGTAAAAATTCGTATGGTGAGACATTTTTCCAAGCCTTGAACTGGTTTTCGTGTTGTTTGTTTCTAGAAATTGGGTATATGGCCATTTGGGAGATTCCCGCCAAGTGTGCCTGTTTTGTTTTCATTGACATTAAGAGTTTTCTAGGGTTTTAAATCGAATTTCATCATTTTTTATTTTAAGAAACAAGAGGCCTAGGCTTGGGCTTAGGCTTAGTCCTAGTCTTAGGCTTGGGCTTAGGCTTAGGCTTAAGCTTAGACTTAAGCTTAGGCTTAGCATTAGTTTTAGGCTTGGGATTGGGCTTAGGCTTGGGCTTAGGCTTATGTCTAGTCTTTTGGCCTAGGTTTAGACTTTATTTTTATACTACTATGATAGATTGAACCTAAAAGTCGAAAATTTTTTTTGTCAAAAACGCAAATTCGACAACATCATTATTTTTAATTTTTCTCTTCATTCGCTCTCCAAAATAAATTCCAAAAAAAATACTTTTTTACTCTCGAATTCTTTGTTCCTTTTTGAAACAACCTTCAAATTCCCATAAATATTCAATTTGACCTTGCGTTTTCCACATTTTTTGTTAATCCATGCGTGAAAAAAATTCTTTTCCATCGAGGCCAAACTTTTTTTGCCTCGAATTTCGAGATAATTTTTTAATATAAGGACCAGGGAATACTTGAGAGACATTTTTTGTCCACATTTTTTATTGTGACAAATGAATTTTCTCAAATGAGAGGCAGTTTTTTATGACAGGCGACGTCCGACGAAGTAGTCGAGTCGAGCGAATTTCGTAAGTGTGCATCGTTCGGGGGAGTCTGGGTTATGATGAAAAACCGGACCCCTCTGAATGAGGATTTTTTATGTGAATTGCACTGTCGCCGCACCATTTTACTTTTTTATGGGCCTTTCTTTTTGTCTGTGCAGTCTGTCGCGCTACTGGAAAATTTGGTGTTCTGGGGGTCTGCCTTTAGGCTTTTGATGTTGGGAAGAGAGAGAAAGAGAGACATTTTGGAGAATTGGTTTTGTGTGTGTGTCTCTGTGTCGGAATCCGTTTAGTAATTAATGTCTGTTTAGATAAGTCATTAGATGGGCTCATCAATATTTGCTTGTTTATAGGATTTTTTACAATCTTTTATATTAGGGTACCCATAAAAATTTTTCAATTAGTTTTGTAATAAAATAATGTCATCATCATGTTGTTCAGCACCTCCGGAAACCACATTTTTTCTAAAATGATTGGGTAATTTATGCGAGAAATCGATTGCGCGTATTTTCGAAACATGAAAACCCTTCCCTGGTCCTAAAAAGTGGTAAATTGTGATTTTCGATCAACTTTTCGATTGTTGAATTTCTGTTTAATTTCATTTTTTTAAAACAATTTGTTTATGTTTTCCGCACACACCCACTCCTTCCATGAATCACGACAAAAGAGTCATTTTTGACAAAACATGCGTAATCGATTTCTCACAACCTAGGTAGTCGGAAATCCGGTCAAAATTTGAATCGAATTTCATCAATTTTTTATTTTAAGAAACTGGAGACCTAGGCTTGGGCTTGGGCTTAGGCTTAGGCTTAGGCTTACACTTAGGCATAGTATAGCCCACAAGGGGTCATTTTTAGAATAAATTTCGGGTCCAAAACTCATAAAAAGACCACAAAATTCCATCTTTTTTGCGACACCTTGTATTACGTTTCTTCTTTTATTTTTCATATCTTTTATGAAAAATTATGTTGGGAGTATATATGGAATATTTGGAACATAATGAAAATGAAAATTCCACAAATTCCCCCATTTCTAAAAGCTTTCATATGTCAGCTGCCTATACGCAAATTTGCTCCGGCAAAGTGAAATATCGGATATCGGGGGATCGTCCTTCTGTTTTAAGCCAAGTGAGCATGTCATAAATCAGTTCGACTAGCACGGGATTTTGACATGTATAGCTTTTACATGGGAGTTTAATTAGTGGAGTAATGTATTAAGCGGAGATTTTAATGTGAGGCTAATATATAAAGATAAATAGGATACAAGGCAAACGTTCGGAAAATAATAAAAATCTTGCTTAAAAAAATTATTTTTTAGTCCAAATTGCAAAATTTTTTTTAGTTATTTTTGAATTTGTGTCGACCATGGGTAGAATCGAACCAGGCATCCCGTCCGATCTGGCAAGTTAAGCAACGTTGGGTTTGTAGATTCGATTCCCACGAGAGTAAAACTTTTGATGTTCAAAAAATTTCTTTTGTAGCAAAAAGTTTTTGCTCCATTATTTGTATGAAAAGTTTTTTGTAGATCAAAAATTTTGCCCTAGTTGGATCGAACCTGCGGGCCCAACGTTGCTTAACTTACCAGATCGGACGGATGATGACTTCGAACTTTGAATTTTGGGCCCAGCTTTTTGCATGGTGCTGAAACGGACTATATTTAGTTTGTCACCCTCATCTATAACAGGAAGAGATTGTCTATTTATAACAAATTTTTCTCTAATCCAAAATCATTTTTGCCTAAAGGCATGACTAATATAAAATCCTTTCTTCGTACTCATTTTTTGATGCCATTTTTGACTTCTCCATGAAAATTTTTTGCTTCAAAATCCATTTTTCTGCCCCTTTTGTTCGTAAACATGTCAAATTCGAAAAACTCTTAGTCAAAAAAATGTCTTGTTTGACAGCTAATCCCTCCTATACATTCTCTTCTTTCAACTTGCGTCCATTATTTTGAGTCGACAACGCACCAAGTCCTCGGAGCCTGAAGCAAATCAGTTAGAAGAGAAGGGGGGAAAAATTGTGTTTCTCACGGAATTTCGCAATATTTATAAAAGTTTGTTGGCATTTTTCGAGCGGGATGTGAGCCTGCCGACGTCACTCACTCGGGAGAAAGAAAGAAAAGAGTTTCTGTTTGTGTGTGGCTTATTGAAATTTGTTGGGCAGTTAAAAATATTTTTGATTTTTGAACGAATTTTTCGATTTTTCACGTTTTTTTGTTTTTGACAAAATTTTCGATTTTTGATGAATTTTTCAATTTTTGGCAAAATTTTCAAAATTGAAAAATTCATCAAAAATCTAAAAATACGAAAAAATTGAAAATCTTGTTAAAAAATGAAAAATTTGTCAAAAATTGAAAAATTCATTTTTCACGAATTTTTCGATTTTTGACGAATTTTTTCAATTTTTGACGAATTTTTCAATTTTTGACGCATTTTTGCAATTTTTGATGAATTTTTCACGAATTTTTCATTTTTTGAAAATTTTATCAATTTTTGTCATATTTTTCGATTTTTGATGAATTTTTCGATTTTAGGTCAAAATGAAAAATTCTTTCAGATCCTTATTTTATGTAAAAAATTATAAAAATGCAAAATTTTTTAGCAGTTTTAAATTTCTTTATCCAACGGGGATTGAACTATGACCTATAAGTTGGTTTTCATAGCCTAGTGGATAAAGTGTTAGCTGAAATTTTTGCGATCACTATAGCCATATGTATGTCGTTTAGACATTTTCGAGTGAGCTGAACACGATAGAAGCATTTTTTAAATCCGAAAATTTTACTGTCAAAAAATTCAAAGATTAACACTACAACGAAAATTCTGAAAATCAGGGTCAACATATAAGAATGATTAACTTTTTAATTCATCAATCAATGTGTAGCAAATAATTCGGTCTAGACATAAAAACGAAACTTTATCAAAAGTCTTATTTTTCACAGCACCGCTATGACAAAAAGTCAGTCATTCAACCAGTCACACACATCATCCATGGCTGGCTCTTCGGTTCTTCGGCCTCGGTTGTCGGCCATCGTTTTGAGTTGTTGATTGAACGCGCACGTTCACTTCCCGTCGTCTTTTCAGTCTCTTCCTGCCGCGTCTTTCCCAGCGGTCGGACTCGGGGGCCGGCTTTTTACATTTTTTTATTCACATTCATTCGTCGTTCATTTCTTCGTGGCAAACAGCCACGCGACTTGCAATCTTTCTAGTCGTCTTTTTTTTCTCGAAAAATATCTATAGGCTAAGAGGGAATTTCATTAAATGAATATAAAAAAGTGCATGAGAAAAACTAAGGCTGTCGAATATTGGACACACGTGTGCAAAATTGCTTCAAGCTTTCATTTTTCTGAGAATTAATAGTTGATAGAATATTTGTATGCGAATTTTTTTCTGTTTATCACGAGGTTTAAGTCATGGTTATTAGTGGTAATTATGAGTCTGATTGAGATTTTTTATGACGCAGTCTTTTTTTTAACTTGTGATTATGGCTTTTGTGAATTTTCGTTAAGATCTAAAAATATTTTTATCGTATTCAGTATCCTCGAGATCTTCCAAACGACATTCATATTGTCATATCTTAAATGTTAGTGCTAACCCACTACCACTAGACTATGAAAACTAGTTTATGACAATTATAAAATTCAAGTTGAACTGAACTATCGCGTATGAAAGTTAATTTTTTAGTATCGTTTTATTTTTTGGTTTCTGTATCATTTCTGTCATTTTTCTTCCATTTACTTTACTAGTTAGATCAGTGTTGTATTCGATACCCAACAAAGGTCTCGTCTAGAAAAATTACTAGTGGAAGCAGAATCTAGAGATTATAGAGTCCCAGATGGATTAGACCAGTGTTGTCGAGTACACTACTCTTTCGAGTATACCATTCGAGTACACTACTCGAATGACGAATCGAGTAGTGTACACTATTTGATCATCAAGGAATGTCCTCTGTTTTTCTGAAAATCTTTTATCTTATCAATTGAATTTTGACACTATTTCACTATCCACTAGACTATAAATCAATTTACAAACCCTTGGTTCGATTCCCACATGTCTCGACAAAATCAAAAACAGCTAAAAAATTTTGCACTTGTGTAATTTTTTATGGAGAACAAGATTTTAAAGAATTTTTCGATTTTTGACGACCTTTAGAGCAAAATCAAAAATGATCAAAATGGCATCACTTTTTTATACTTTTTTTGCTGGATTCCCACTTTTCCCGCTACAAAATTTGTATATATTTTTACGATTAAAAAAAATTGACTCTACTAATCATGAATTTGATCTCTCATGATTAATCATGCGACTCCCTAAATGTGTTATTTATTTTACACCCGGCCAAATTAAAGCCCACAAAATTTTCGATCATCATCATTTCACTGTCAAACATTGTTGACCCAAGATTCGATCAACTGTGTAATCAATCGCCGATTTCGTTTTTTGTCTATTGTTTTTCGAATTTTGCGTCCTTCCAAACTGGTACGTACCTGAACGGTACTGTCCGGATTTTAAAGATTATATTAGCAAAGGATTTTGAGACAATTCAAAGTTTGTGTGAGTCTGAGTAAGTCAACTTGATCTTTTTCTGGGTAAAGTTTAAGTTGAGTTCGTCAGTCGACAAACAGACTGTTTACTTCTGAATTCCCGCGCCGCGCGCACCACACAAACTTTTCCGATTGTTGAGCGCTTTGTGTAACTAAAACATTTAAATTTTGAGAATTTCGAGCGTTCTATTATTGTTGAATCAAGTAGCAGGAAGTGAAAAAACTGAAAAACTTTTTTTTAAGACTTTACGTGTTTGCTGATGAACTAGTTTTCGTGGATTTTTGGCCAGATAATTTTTCCAGCTAAAAATATTATCACCATCATGTTCAGCATAGTCGAAACCTATTTAAACGATGCCCATCATGCCATAAAAAGTTTTTGGTTTAAATTTTGTTTCTAACGCTTTACCAACTAGACTATGAATATAAAATGGGTACCTGGTTCGATTCCCCAATGGTCACTAAAATCAAAATAGTTCAAAATTTTTGCATATGTATAATTTTTCATGGAGAACAAGATTCCGAAAAAATTTTTATTTTTTCTAAAAATTGAGCCTCCTGGAGGGGAATAATACGCATTTTTTGTGAACTTGATGTAGTTTTTTTGTTATTTTTGCGTGTTTTTACGTGTTTTCTTTTTTCATAAAGGATTTTCCAAAAATTTACTCTCGAATTTTGCAGGCCTAGACCCCAAACAATATTTTCTTCCATTCTCTATAAATCATGGTGGTCCAACAAACGTTTCTCAGTCAGGCGTTTCCGAATCGGATGCGCACCACCACGAATACGGGTTTCCCATCCGCGACTTCCACCGGCAACGCTTTGGTTGTCGGTTCGAATTCCGGTGGGAATCTTTTCTTAAACAACCATCCACCTCATTCATCCTATCCGACGTCTAATTCCAGTGCACCCCACTTGAAATCTCATCATCAAAACGGATCTCATCACCAACTCTCCTCCTATATGATGTCACATTTAATTAATCCAGGTAGTGATATTTGATTCAACATGCGTGAGTAGTTGAATTTTGAAAAACTTGGTCGATTTTCCACAAAATATGCTGGTTTGAGCCAAAAATTGAAAATATGGTTTAAAATTTTGAGGTTTAGACTTAGGCTTAGACTTAGGCTTAAGCTTAGGCTTAGATTTAGGCTTAGGCTTAGCCCTATGTTTTTCTCCCATATCCTTTTTTCTATCCTCAAAAGTCCCGATTGAAAACAATCCAATATTTGAGCAGCTTGAGCCGAACACCAATTCCCATAAGAAATGCCATTTTTCATCCATATTTTATGAATGTTTTTGTTTTAGAAGCACATGGTTTCGCCACCCCACCACCGTCAGTGTTGCCAACCGCTCAGAACACACCAATCGATAGCCATACGAACGGGCAAACGCAACAATTCTTGACTCCCACCTCAACTTCTTCCTTATTTGGTTGTCAACAGGTAGGACATTTGATATTTTTGATGGAAAGTGAAAAAAAAATCAAAATTTTGCATTGAAACGAAAACCTTGAAAATAGAAATTCAAAAATCAAAATTTTTGTCGAGGAATGTCAAAAGTCGTAAATCGAAAAATTTAAATTCCTGGTTGGTCTCTGTGTCAACAAACTACTTCCGAAATTTGACCCGCAAATAAACGAATTATGCAAATCTCTTTTCTATTCTAGGTCCCTGAGCTGAATCACACACGCGCCGTCCATTCACCGGCGATTACCCCACCTGAGCATGCGGCTAGCATGGATGCAAAACTGTTGGCGGCCGCCGTTTCTTCTTCAACGAATGGCACAACCCATACGACGTCACAACAAACAGCCGCGGTGAATGCATTCCACCAGACATTGGCCGCAGCAGCCGCATCTGGGCAAATAAATGGCGGCAACACGCCGAGTGCGGTTTCCGCAGCATTGGCTCTAAATCAGGTAGGGTTTTATGCAAATTTTATGATTTTTAAAAATTTTGAAAATTTCAAACATTTCTTGTCAATAAACAGATTATTCAAATTTTCATGTCGATACATAGACTCGATCTGATGTTCATTTGTAGATTTTTAAAAATTGAAAAAATCGAAAAATTGAGAAAAAATCGAAAACTATTATAATTTACGACTTTTATGACACATTTTTACGTGTGCCCAGTTGTTTCAATATTTACATGAAAAAAAGGAAATTTTTATACTCCAATTTTTTTTCTTATGACTTTACTTATTGGGTCCGAGATTATTTCATCGATACATAATTGTGGCGGCGACTGATAAGAGCGCCAAAATGAAGAAAATCGAAACCTCTCTTCTCTCTCTCTCTCTCTCACTTGCCTCAGCCCCCATATTTACAATGATTAGTCTTGATAAGGACCCATGAGATTTTCAATGCCTGTGTCAATAATATAATGGGAACGGCTGGGACTAGCTTTTTAGTCTTGAATATTTTTTTCTCTTTTGATGATTTTTACGCGGTAAAATTATGTTGTGAAATTTTTTTTCAGGGTTTTCGTCTCAATACAAATTTTTAATTTTTTACAGAAAAGTTTTTCACATTTTAAAAATGCTTCCATCGTTTTCAGCACCCTCAAAAACCTTTAAACGACATCCATATTGTCATAATAACGCAAAATTTAAATTTTCACACTAGCCCATTACCACTTGACTATGAAAGCCAGTTTATAGGTCCTGGTTCTATTCCCTTTGGATCGAAAATTCAAAAAAAGCTCAAAAATTTTTGCACTTGTGTAATTTTTTATGGAGAACAAGATGTTGTATTTTCTAAATTTTCATATTTTAGCTCCTCTCCACTCCAGCTGGTGCCGCTGCCATGGCTCAGAATCCAATGCTACTCGCCGCAATGTCCGCTCTGAATAATGGTGCCAACTGGCAGCACCCATCTGTATTACCGGCTCTATTAGCCATTCTACACCAAAATTACGACCCACAAGGGTTTGCTGCCATACAAACTGCTTTGATACAAGAAGCTCAGCAAGCCCAGCACCGCCAACTTTTGGCACAGCTAACGCAACACCAATTGGCTGCCGCTGCGGTGGCTGCGATGAGTCAGGATCAGATCAGTTTGGAAAAGGCTGCTGCGGCCTTGCACAATAGTGGTGATCCTAGGCTGGTAAGAGATTTTGAAAACATTTTTTGACAAAAAATGGCCTCAGAAAATAGCATTCCACCTTCACTTTCGACTCATTTTATTCACCAAAAAACGGACATCGTAGGTCTCGGTAGCACAATGGTAGTGCACTTGGACGGTAGCCGGGAGGTCCGAGTTCGAGTCCCAATCGGGTTCGAAAACTTTCGTCCAAAAATATTTAACGACTCCAAAAATTAAATTTTTAATTTTTAGATATCCCATCCACAATGGATGTCGCCGCCACTCTCCTCCAATACTCCAGCTTCCAGCTCGTCGCCGCTCATCTTTTCCGGCGACGAACTTTCAAATACGGGTGCCACTGCCGGGACTTCCAACGTCCCATCCAGCGGGTCTTCGGGGCTAGAAGAAAACTCCAGCCCGGCTCCACGTGGTGATGTGTTCAGTCCACACAGGGGACATCATCACTCCACCTCCAGCTTCGACTCATTGGCCGACTACAATCGCTGGGACTGTGATGACGTGCAGCAGTTTTTGACAGAACAATCGATTTTGTCGGAGAAAGAAAGCATTGCGGTCGCAGTTCTCGCCGGATTTTCTTCTATCCGTTAAATTTTGGGGGGTTTTCGAGGTTTTGGGTATAAATAGGGGTTTTTGGGAATTTTTGAATATTTTAAAAAATAACAAAAAATTAAGATAAGCCTAAGCCTATGCCTATGCTTAAGCCTAATACTGCGCTTAAGCCTAAGCCCAAGCCTAAGCCCAAGCCTATGCCTATGCTTAAGCCTAAGCCTAAGCTTAAGCCTAAGACTACGCTTAAGCCCAAGCCTAAGCATAAGCCTAAGCCTAAGCCCAAAAAAACCCAAAACCTCAAAAATAATGTAATTTAATTTTGTCTCCCTCTCTCGCTCTATTAGGGCATTTATATATTCTTATTAACTGTTTCAATTTCCCTCTAATTTTTTAAATATTTTTTCTGATAAATATTTACACGGGTTGCGCTTTTTTATTACTAAAAAACTATTGTAATATCTTAAATTTTCTCTCTTCCTCCCCCATAAAAAATTAAAAATTGTGGGAAAAAATTTAACTCTTATTTCAAAATTAACTCTTTGTTCTGTTTGTAAAACTTAATCCCGGTATGTAATATAATTCTTCTTACCCTCGTAAATTTTTTTTTGAAGCCATTTTGGTTGTCTGTCCACTTAATTTCGACTTCCTATGATTTGTGCCATAATTTGATCGGTAACAAGAAAATTGAAAAATTAAAAAATTGTAAAAATAGAAAAAAATCAAAATATTGAAAAAGTTAAAAAAATATTTAAAAATTCAAATTTTTCAAATTTTAAAAAATCGAAAAAAATCAATTTTTGAAAATTTTGAAAAATTAAAAAAATTATAAGTTTGGAGTTAGGTGGTCGACAACTTTGGTATTTTTTTAAATCTATTGTATATTTTTTTAATATTTAATTTTTATAAGGTTTTCTGGGATTTTTTCCTCTTCTTCCTCTTTTGTTTTGTGTATCTAATACGTGTAACTTTTTTTTTGTTGAAAATTTCAAGAATTGATGATTCAAAATCTTTCACTCAATGCACAAATTTGTTTGAAAATCAGGTATACTGTTGCCTGATCTTCAATGAAAATTTGTTTATTAACACGATTTGTCGAGCATTTAAAATTTTGTTTTAAATTGAGTAGAACAAACAAGGGAGTATCACTAGAAACGAACAAGTTACAACAAAATGACAATCCTTCTCACCAACCAGAAATATGCGAATTTTGAGCACGAAAATATTTTGTTCAATGTGAAAAAGAAGTCAAATTTGTCACTACGAACAATTTATATTCGTGCTCAACATTCGCATATGACAAGGATTGTTACTTTTTGCAACTTGCATCCCTAGTTTGAACCAAAATTCATCAATTTTTGCAATTTTTCAGTCGTGAAAGTCTAATGTACCTCAAAAAAAAATTTTGAAAAAAATTCCAAAATTTTTCTTCACGACTTATCATTTTTTAAACTATGTTGCTTAAATATTTTCATTTTTTATCGTTATTTGTTGTTAGTATAATATTTTTTGAAAAAAAAATAAAAAATTTACTTAAACAATTCGAAACGTTTTTTGATGTTTATACAATATATATGCGCCATGTGGGAATTTGTAAAACGTTTAAAGAGGTTTATGGGTTTTTTGTGAGAGTAATTTCCGGATTACGTGGTCTGACGCGTTGGAGGAAAAATTTCTTTACTGATAGAGAAAAAGTTATTTGTCAGTGGGGTATTCAATCTTCCCCATTTTCGTTATCATTGACGTTCTTGATGTTCCGGCGGTTCTGTCCAATTTTGATAATGGACGATATTATTTGTGAAATGGGAGAAAAACAAAATGAAAAATTCA
>JAQGCP010000029.1:0-28725 GCA_034699885.1 Acrobeloides thornei
AAGCGGTAAAAATCATGGTGAAATTTGTGATGACCTCAACTTTTGTTATGCTGCATAAATAGATCGGAAAAGTTTTTGATAAAAATGTTCATGTTTCTAAAATAATAATGTTTATAAACAAATGTTTCTAATATCCTTTTGATTATGCTTTGTTTCCCGGTCGTCGTCCTTAAAAAATCGTGGCTGAACCAAAACTTGCTCTACTTTCATCTGGTTTTCTTGTTTTCCTTCTTCTTTTGGGCAGAAATGTCCCGCGCATGCTAGTAGAATTGAAATGAATAAGATCACGGTGGCAAGCATCTAAAAATTAATGCTCTTTTATGAAAAAAGTTGGCGAACTTACAACATTGATTGAATAAAGTATGAACTTAAAATCGCTGTTACTAAACATCTGAAATCCATTTACAAAAATTCCATAAATTGAAACCAAAATTGTTGCTATTGAGAAGGTGAGATTCTAAAAAGTTTTGATTATCCGGAGGTTGTAAATGTATGAGTATGGGTTTGGGTATGGTTCTCAGAACTTACAATTCCAGAATTTCCTTGAATGGGCTCAATTAACTTCACTTTTTGGTCTACCAGAGATTTAGGCTGATCTTTACAGTTAGAGGTCCAAATTTTATTGGAATCGATGTTAAATAAATTTTCATCATAAACGTTAACCATGGCTGCATGGGAAATTAAATAACATATTGCTGCTAATAAAGCATTTAGTATATCGTAATAGTTAGTAAAAATATTATCGGAGCTTATGAGTGCAAAACAGAGCCAAGTTATGCTCAAAACCTAAAATTTACACCTTGAAACATAAGTGTACAACCTACTCCCAACATTTCAGTGACTTGTGGCCTGAACTCCGGAATATTCGTGATTTGCTTCATGCATCCCTTCCACCAAGCCCCTTCTAGAAATCTTTGACAATGAGGCATGGGAGAGGGGGGGGGGTAATCGATCAAAAATTGGCCAATACCAAAATTTTGAAAAAACATCTTTTCTTGAGAAAGTATTTGGTGACGGAGCAATTGCCCCCTCACCCAAGCCCCCACCTACCCTCATAATTTGGGGGAAGAGATCTAGGAAAGATTTAAAAGGGTAACAATCAGAGCTCGTTCTTCAAAAAAATTTTTCTAAAAAATTTTAAATCAATTCCGCGCATTTCCGAAGCATGAAAACGCTTCCTTAATCCTGATTCAGGGCATGGAGTTGATGTATTGAAGCGAAATCATACATTTTCGAATTTTTATTAGAAAGCCGTCGATTCTTAGGTTTTTCTAGGCGGGGAATCAATTGCGCGCACTCCCGAACCGTGAAAGCGCTCTCTTGACCATGTTTCAGGGACTGTAAATGCTTCTTTTAGCGATTTTATTCAAAATCTTGGATTTTTCGTATCGTTTATCTTGGGTTTTTGTTTTTTCTGACCCCTTCCCTGAATCAGGACCAAGAAAACGTTTTCACGGTTCGGAAATGTGCGCAATCGATTCCCCGCCTAGAAAAACCTAAGAATCGACGATTTTCTCATAAAAATCCAAAAATGTTTGATTTTTGCTTCAATACACTCTCCCCATTCCCTGAATCAGAATCAAGGAAGCATTTTCATGCTTCGAGAATGCGCGGAATCGATTTCTCGCATAAAATTACCCTTAGGAATGTATTTTTTAGAAAAATTTTCAAAAAAAATTTTTTTGGAGAACGTGCTCCGACTGTTACCCCCCCCCCTTTAAGCAAAAAAATCTTACAATAATTATCATATTCCATTTAATAAAGTGTCTATGAATAAATCCAAAAATTTTATTTAAATATAGACGTAAAATACCCAACAATTTAGAATTCATCATATCAAAATTTAATGAACAAAAAACTTTTTGTTAACAAATCAAAACAGTTGACGTCTGTATAAGCGTGTCAACACCCGAATGCTGTGTTCCTATATTTATTTTTTTATTTTCCGCCAAGCATTTTTAATAGATTTTGAAATAGATCTGCACAAAAATTTTCTATTTGCACTCATTTAATAGAGCAAATGGGAATACTAATGAATTGAATTTGTTCTATTTTTATATGATTTTGAAATGAACTTTCATTTTAAAAATATATTTTTCCGGTGGGACATGTCGGAAATCATTTATTTGATCAGGTGGTTATGTTAAAAATTAAGGAGATTTCTAGAAAAATAGAATTCTACTTCTAGAAAATAGAATTCCATTTCTAGCAAATAGAATTCTATGTCTATAAAAATAGAATTTCTTAAAGGGGGTAAACTTTGCAGCAACACTTCCAAAAAAAAATTTTTTGAATTTGTGCAAAAATGACTTTTCTAGGGGTAATTTTATGCGAGAAATCGATTCCGCGCATTCCCGAAGCGTGAAAATGCTTCCTTGACCCTGATTCAGGGAATAGAGTGGGTGTATTGAAGCGAAAAACAAACATTTTCGGATTTTTATGAGAAAACAGTCGATTCTTAGGCTTTTCTAGGCGGAGAATCGATTGCGCGCACTCCCGAACCGTGAAAGCGCTTCCTTGACCCTGTTTCAGCAAAAAAGTGTCTATTAAAATTTTTTTAGATATTATTAAATTTGTAATATTGGATAATGTAAAATATTGTACAAATTCAATATGCCAAAATGGTGGGACGTGTATGTTAATGAATCGTAAGATTTTAAAAAACTAACGAAAAGCGTGCTCAGAAAAGTTAGAAGTGGGGGAGGTACCCTAGATAATTTTTTATTATTACTTAAAGGAGTGGTTGGCTAGCCTGCCAACCTACTAATCTGGTTACAAAATATGTTTTTAGCAACCCCATCTTATACAGAATGCCACGAATGGGAAACTTATTTTAACGGAAAATGCTATGACATTATTAGAGAACCATTTGCCTGGAATGATGCCGATTCTAGGTGCCGAAGAAAAAATGGCGAAAACGCTACGTTAGCCAAAATTGAGGACCAAAGCACACGAAATTTTATTTCCTATCAACTTTGGCGAAATGTCACAAGAGAATCGAAAGCTTGTAAGAACTTTGATCCTTAAAAATAAAAGGATTAAATAAATTGAAAAAAAATTTAGATCGAAACATAGGATTTTGGATTGGGCTAAAGCATATTTCAAACCCGAGAGATAATTTACCTGCTAAATGGAGATGGATGCCCAGTGGAAAGCAAATTAAATTGGCATTTTGGCAACATGGCATGCCAAAAATTCAAAATGATAAAGAAGGTAAAAATTAGGAAGTCTAATACCCCCATTGCTGGCTTTAACTTGAACGGGACCCACTTTTTTGGAGCGTCAGAACCCATGGAACACCGAGACCATTTCCTGGGACCACTAGGATCAAAATGGGTCCATGAGTAAGGTGTCCCATACTCATTTTTGAAATATTAGATGGCTAAAAAGTACAACAAGTTGAGAGACCCCCAAAACGACTATAAAATCGGCCTTCGTGTTCTAGGGTTTTTGGAGTCGAAAAACACGATTCCGAGTGATTTGAGGCATACGAAAAAATTATCTAAAAATCTACAAATTTAGGAATTTGTGTATCCTTAAACTTTGAATCTCGTTTCGACGGCTGGAAGTCTCAAAGTTGTGGCGATCTCAATTATTTTGTTTGTGAAAGAACTGCTAATAAAGGTATCCTACAATATTAAAATGTAATCTCTGTCTGTAGTTTGTACGATCTCGGTAACGATTGATTCAAATCCTCACAACTAACAGTTGTGGGAGACGATGAGAGAAGACAATTGATACCAAAATCATCAAAATCGGGCACAAAATTTTTTTCATTTTTTACCCCACGGGGAACCAAGGGAAAAATCGATTTTTCAAAAAGTTCTCCACGGTGTACAGAAATGACCAAAAAAAAACGGGCACGAATAAACCATTATGGCCAAATGGCTAGGACTCCAGTCTCACAGTTTCTAACGGGGAGGGTTTGATCCCCAGAGATCAAAATTTTAATTTTAACGAATGAAAAAAGGTTTTTAAAGCAACCCCCATAAAATTACATTAAAAATTTTTGCCTATCACTATTTTTTGATTTTAGTCTATGTTTGACCCTATACAGATAGATGTATCTTTAAGTAGTAACATCATCTGTATAAGGTCCCATATAGGCCAAAATAAAAAAATAATGATACGCAATTTTTTCTTGTAATTTTATGAGAGGTTTCTACTTTTTTTGATTCGCTAAAATTAAAATTTCGACCTCTGGAGATCGAACCTTCCCCATTAAAAACTGTGAGTCTGGAGTCTTAGCCATTTGGCCATAGAGGTTGTTCGTGCCCGTTTTTTGGTCATTTCTGTACGCCGTCTCTAAATAGGCTAATTTTTTGTACTTGGGGTTTTTCGGGTATGGGGAACATAAATTCGAAGGAATTTTTCAATTTTGATCGCAGAAAAGAATCGTGTTGCTCGAAATCACCCTCGGAGATTCCGTGAGCGCCGGAGGCGCTCAGCCCCGGTACTTTTATTATTTTAATAAGAATTTATTTAAAAAAATGCATTTTAGGCTCTAATGACTGGCTAGTTCAATGCGAATGCCCTACAAATTATGAAGGCCAATATTGTGAAAATTATGTTCAAAGTACTTTAATTTTTAAATCAAAAATAGTATAAAAATTTTTAGATAATAAACCTCGGTCAGTTTGTGAAAATGGAAACTTTATTTTTACATGCCCTACTGGGCAAGCTATCTTGGTAGATTTTGCGTTATATGGACACGTTTCAGTAAGTTTTTAACACATAATATGACACCATCTATCCAAGTAGAGGGAGACCTATTATGTGCTTTAATACATACCTCTTCCTTGAATCAGGGTCAAGAAAGCTTTTAAGGTTAGGCAACGAGCGTGATCGATTTCTCGCATATAAAACCTCCAGATATGATTATTTTGTGAAAATTAAAAATTTGAGAAATTTATAAAAAATGCAAAATCCGGGTTTTTGGCACACCCTGTATAATATTTTTTTAGAACGAAATCACAACTTGTGGTATGACAAGCCCTTTTGACACATGTATTGATCCGTCGAGTCTACAAACTATGATACAGAGGTTAAAAAACCTTTTATTTTAAAAATTCCAAAGATCAACAAAAGACCATGCAAATAAAACGATCCTATTATTTTTTAGGTGCGAAGGTCTAGCTTTTTGTGAGGCAGCTAGTGTAAAAGAAATTTTCAAGAAAAGACCATGTGTTGATGATATAACAATAAGTTTGCATTACAGAATGAGATGCACAAATGGTAAATATTTTTTTCAACAATGAGAATCAAAAACAAATCGCTGCATACGCAGCTTAGAAGAAAGCTCATTTTGGGCTTTAAATAGAGAAGCCCACTTTCTATGAAGTATAATGAAAAACGGAGTATAACAAGTTCCTTAAAATTAGATTCTAGAAATCTCTGCCTATCATTTTTAAACATTTTTTCTAGAAATTCCAAATCGTTGCTCTCATCAAGATTCCGTCTATATCCAAGGAAGATGCTATTATGTGGCTTATCAATTAGATTTAAACAATAGGAAAACTTATTCAGATGCAAGAGCTTATTGCGGAATAAATGTATGACCCTACTCACACATGTTCAAGCTTTCGTCTGATAAAGACATGTCGTCGTAGTACTTGATGAAAAATTTGAAAAATATGTCGGCGCTGTCGACAAAAAGGGTCGGCAAGTAAAAAAATTTTTTTCAAAAAGATGACATATCGAAATTTTTTGACGAAAGACCTTGGACATGTGTGACCCTGCCTACATAAATTCCTCTTTTGCATTTATAGGGAGGAGATTTGGCCAATCCTAATTCGAACACTGTTTATTCAATGGTATACAATATGCTAAATAGTACGAACTCAGAGCCGGAACTTTATTGGATAAAAAACCAGGACAATGGACAACATTTATTGCTGAAACAACATCCAACAAATAAAAAGAAGTAAAAAGGATAATTAATTTTTCAGCAATTATACCAAAGTTAACTTCTAAATCTGATCTGCTAGAGTGGGGAAGTAGGGTAAGAAGCCTAAGCTTTAGCATAAGACAACCCTTGAATGAGATGCTTTTTATCAAGTCTTTTAAAGTAGGGAAGGGTATTAGATATGACCAAAGTATGTAATCCGAAATTGAGCAATCTTATTCCTTTTCAATGATTCAGACTTTGAGTTTTTCACTGAGAGTTTTAGACAAACGGCACTTTGTACTGCAGTAAGATCAACTTCGATAATATCCCAGCCGACAGAGTGTGATCAAAAACTTAATTGGATTTGTGAATATCCTCCCATCGGCCCTAATACTATCAGAATAAGACAACGACTTTCTCAAACAACTTCAACTACGACATCAACAGTAGAGACAGCGACAACAATAAACAGTGGAAAAATTATGAAGGATTCTGGAACTCAAACAATAAAGTAAAAAAGATTATTTAATTTTAGCATAATCTGTTTAAAGACAAACATGTTTTTGTGAGAGGGTCAGTAGTTGGTGATGTGATAAGAATATGATGTGTTTTGGGTGAGGTCAGGTCAGTGGTGTAGAAATAAGGATCGTTGAGAACCGGATACATTTTGACCCATCAAAATCATATATGATGGTAGTGCTCTTATGATTGTTTAGGTAGTCTTACATGGGAGGAGTAGGGACCATTATGTTTTTCGACCTTCCATCAGTGTGTTTCGGCAAGTTCATGTGTTCCCTGACTTCATCCTTGCGCTTATTCTATATCTTCGTTTTTAATTTAGAACTTTAATCTTTTGTTTTTTTTTCAATTTTTGAGATGTATAAAATTTCGTCAACAAAAAAATTTTGTCTGCCTCTGGGGTTAATTATCATCTAAATTAAAATTTTCCACCCATTTCCTTTATTGCCAATCCTACGTCTTGTTCTAAAAATGCCTTAAAATTTGTATAAATTGAGGCGATTTTTGAATTCATCTTTAGAAAACAAATGAGTCATCAATAAGAGATTAAAACGCGTTTTTTCTTGGATGCCGCGCAATAATCCCTGCAATTCAAAAGGCGGTACCAAGTATTATAAAACTATGCAAACTTCTCATTCTCTTGATGTCTAATTGTTGATGATATTCCTTTTTGTTTTGGGTCCTGTTGTGCATATTTTTGTATTTTTGATCGTCTAGAGTCTATTGTATTCGAGCAAGTTTTTCTCCCTCACCGATTACCCAGAACCTTCTTCAAAAATCCAACCGGTTTTTTTCTCGCATAAAGACGCGAATCCCTTTGAGAACTAGCGAAGACCAATTCACGATTCACATCATAGTTTTTTAATTCAGCGGCATGGCCCATGCATACGTCACGTAAATTTGCGCAAACTCGGGAAGACAAACTTTTCGCAAGTTTCGCAAAAAATTTTCCACTTGTTGTTCTTTCGTTCTTTCTATGAGCATGACCTCATTTCGGCCAATGTATTATGAAAACGGGTTTAAAAAAAATCATTGTTGGAATTTTTAATTTGCTAATAATAATAAAATTTCTTATTTGAAGAATTGGTCTAATTGTCTTAGAAAAGTGATGCGAATATATTATTTATTCTTTGTTTTATTTTTGCTAACTTTAAGTTCTATAACTGATAGTGTGAATGTGACTACGACGTAATATTTTAATTTTTTATATGTCTGTTTCCTATGAAGTGAGAAAAAAGTTTTCTGAGTGAAGTAAGGAGCAATCCGTTCGACTTGGCAAGTTAGGCAACATTGGGCACTCAGGTTCGATCCCCAGTGGCCAAAATTTTGTATTTTAGCGATTAAAAAAAGTTTCAAAGCAAACTTACTTAAAAGAGAGTCTCTGCATTTTTGTGAAATGAGAAGAAAAATTAATTGGAATAAAAATCGTCAATTTTTTTATTCATTTTTCTGATTTTGGAGGGGATCCACATGTGGCAAGGGGGTGGCAAGGGAGGGAGCAATTTGTCCCTAACGAGACAAATTAAAAAAAAAATCTCTAATTATAAGGGCCCCTCTTATGTTTTTTGGGGAAAATGATCTTGTTGGGAAAGTGCCCCCTCCCCTTAGCCGATCCTTCTGCTTACGCCACTGCCCCCTTCCTCCAATTGGGGGGGGGGGGGGGATACTACGAGCACCGAGTAGCCAATTTTTGGGTCACCGAGCATCGATTTTGGAAGTCATAGGTCAAAATTTTAGAGGTTACTGAATCGAGATCTGTGATCTGTGGATTCACCCAGACCTATATAAAAAAGGGGATACCCAGAGGTCACAAACATTGTTTTGGAATTTTGGGAGGGTATTTGTTAGGGCGTGTCCAGGCCCAATGTTGCTTAACTTGCCAGATTGGAGAGATCGATCTTACTCAACTCGGAGAGCTTTTTCCTCACTTCACGTAAACAGACTATATATATACCCTTTATAATATCGATTTGGAATGTGCTGGGTTTCTCGACATAGCCATTGTTAGGAGACAACTTTTAGGCATTTTCAATAAAAATGAGTAATAATAATTTTTAGCAGTGATCCAAACAATGCTCAGAATGGCAACGGAACAAATAATGGCAACAATGCTTTAGGCGGAAATTATTGCCCAGAAATTTCATGGGATGGCATAGACTTCAAGAAAACAAGAGCTTGCTCACAAGCTATAGTTAAATGTCCTTATCCTGATGAAACTACTGGTAAAACTAGTTTTCCTTGTATATTTTTTCACAAAATGACAGGTTATGCTACATACCTATGTGAATGCTACACCGCCACATGGTCTCAACGAGCAGATACTTCTAATTGTCGCCATAAATGGCTAAATACCATCGAAGAAGGAGTCGTTCGAGCGGAAGATTCACTAAAACTGGTGGACGCTTTGCAAACTAATCTTAAAGACACAGTGGTTAGACGAACTCTGGTAGGAGGAGATATTATAGGAAGCGTGGATATTAGTGCAAGATTAGTTCAATTGGCACATATCCAGATTTCAACAACTACAGATCAAAATTTGAAGACAACAATTGCGAAAAATTTTACAAAGGTTAAAAATTTAAAAGACAAAATCCATATAAAGTATCCTAAATTTTTCACCGACTCTTGCTAAGCCGTCACCCTGATTCCCAGTACAGATCCAGGATTTGATTTTGAAAGGGGCAACTAAATAAAAACCTCATTTTTCTATCGAATTTTGGCCATTTTTCTCAAGAAATTTTAAGGTTTGGGGGCATGCTCCCTGGCTCTTAGATCTGGTCCTGGTGAACATTTTTAGATATAAAAGCTTCTCGCTAATCCGCCACCACGCTAGGTCAACATCTTGGGGTGGCGGTTGTTGAGAATCGACGTACTTTTTTAGCTACTTGGTAATACAGGGGATCAACTTCTCAGCGATACTGTTCAACCAACTTGGGAACAGCTCAACTCCACCTTACGACTTACAAAAGCTTCTTCTCTTATGCTGGCTCTGGAACAAAGTTTAGTTCTACTTTCTGACAATGCTAATCAAGGAAAAGTCGCCTTGGATTTCACAAATTGGGGTAAATAATAAATTTTCATGACTATGAAAAAAATTTTTAGCATCCCAAGTACAAATAAAAGTTAGTCAACCTAAACCTGTGGTCGCTACTGGTCCCAAAAGAATAATGATGGCTGATTCTCCGCCAAATATGACGCCTAGTACGATGATCCCGACTAAACAAACAGTGGATTTTACATCGTATTCTAAATCGCCAGTTATGGAGTTGCCATCATTTGACTATTTAGGTAAAAAATTGATTTAATCCTCACACTTGAGAAAAAATTATCCGTAATTCTAAGGAGAACTTTGAAAACCTTCCTTCTCAATTTGATTTTTAAAATTTTGACAATTTTAGAGTCAATTACGCAACCCGCTTCAGCACCTATTTCAGCTATGGACTCCCCAATGAATCGACAAGTATGTGCCCTTCAAATAATTTTCTTTCAATGCTTCTTTTAGTTTTTCGCATCCTCATCTGAACCCGCATCCAATCTCAAAGTTGGATATTTTCTGTATACTTCTATTGGAGCACTACTAAGCCCAGATCCAAGTTCTATCGTCAATAGTCATGTTATTGGAGCTTTTGTGGATGACCCAACAAGAAGTGTTTCGCTACCGGATTCTAACCCAGCAACATTTCAATTTTATCATTTGTATCAACAAGGCGTGGCGAATCCAAGATGTGTCTTTTGGGATCAAGCAGAAACGTAAATAATTTTCTATTGAGGAGGGGGGGGGGGTAAAAATTCTGTCTATAGGAGCAAAATTTTCATGTAATGACATTGCGTGAAATCGATTCCTTACCTAGAACCTCCGGGTTTTCCAGCGAAAATTTGAATTTTAGTTCATTTTCGCTTCAATACACATCCCTGGATAATGCCAGGAAAGAGTTTTGATTGCTCAGTAAAAAGATTTTCCATTAAAAAACATCAGTGGAGTCGTTTTTGCAAAAAAAATCACTTTATCTATTGATCAACCCAATATCATGACATTTGACCCCTTCCAGCCCTAGATAAGTAAGTGTATAAATGTACGGGACAATGGCGCAAAGAAGGGGAAGAAGGAAGAAAGCTTTCGTCCCAAATCTGAAAAAACGAAAAATTTTCCTAATAATCCCTTTTATATTTTTCCCGAAATTTTTGCAATTTAAAAAAATCCAAATGGTCCCCCATTACGATTTTTCACCAAAACTATCCAAATTGTCCATTTTTCAACAAAATTTTTCATTTTTTGAGAATTTTTATCTTAAAAACTAACTTTTAGCAGCTGGAGTCAACGAGGTTGCAACCTATCATATACTGATGGGGTTTATACCAATTGTACATGCAACCATTTGACTAGGTATGAAAAATTTTTGTTGTAAAAATGACAACATTTTTTAGTTTTGCCATTCTTATGGATATAACTGGTTCACTAGATGGACTAACTGGAGCTAACTGGATAGCACTTGATATTATTACAATTATAGGATGTGCTTTATCCATTATATGTCTAATACTTAGTGTTTTTGTATTTACTTTCTTTAGGTGAGTAGTCCCATATATGAAAAACCCCGATGATTTTAAATCTCCCTCGTTCCCCCCTCAAACTCCGTCGGGCAGTCCCAGTGCAGGACCTATGGGCAGGCTTAGTTTTCTAGGGGACCTGGAACCCAGTTCAGTCCCGTCCCCTAGCTACCACCATAGCCGTATGGAGCCGAGGCCGACCGTAGATAGGTGCTCAGAGATCGGCACTTTTCGACTACCTGGACCAAAGACTATCTCATCTGATTTAGTCCCATCTAAAATTTTAATCCTCATTTTTAGTTCTCTCTACAATGCCAGAAACACCATCCACCGCAACCTATGCATAACTTTACTTATAGCAGAACTCATCTTTGTCATAGGTATCGATCGAGTCCAAAATCAAGGCGCTTGTAAAGCGATCGCTATTTTGTTGCACTACTTTTTCATGTCTGCTTTTTGTTGGATGCTCTTGGAAGGATATCAACTGTATAGAATGCTGATACAAGTATTTTTTTAAATACGAAAAATAAGAAATTAAAAATTTTAGGTTTTTGAAGCAAATCAAAGCAAGATCTTGCTTTATTATTTGGTTGGATATGGATTTCCAGCAGTTATTGTTGCTATCAGTGCAGGATCAGCACATCAATATTATGGAACGACTAATTAGTAAGGCTTTATTGCCCCCCCCCCCTTAATGGCATATTCTAGGGGATCTTCTGGTATGTCCCTCCAGTGGCGAAGGCAAGGGGGTACTCTGGGTACAACCAAGGCTGCATCTGACAAAAAGGGAACTGGCCCAAAAAGTATGTTCCCGAAGTTCCCTTCCTGAAAAACATTTTCGCATAATTAAAAAAAAGAATTATGGTGCTAGTCATTCGGGAACATGCTTTTTGGGCCTGTTCCCTTTTGTTCAGATGCAGCCCTAGGTACGACCCATCCCCATATCTAGTACCTAGAGTGCTCACTTTATTTCCTAATAGATCAATAAATCATTTTTTAGCTGTTGGATCGACGTCAAAACCCCTCTCATTTGGGCATTTGTTGCTCCTATTACCGTTATTATCGTTATCAACCTGGTCATTCTAATAATAGCTCTCCGGGTAGTACTTTCCGTAAAAACTAGAGATAGAACAACACAAGACAAGATCTTCGGTTGGCTAAAAGGCTCCACTTTATTATTATGCTTATTGGGCATAACCTGGATTTTCGGCTATCTTACAGCTGTTCCCACAGGAGTACCAGTATTTGCCTATATCTTTACCATTTTAAATGTGCTACAGGTAAAAAGTAGACTTAGGATAAATTGAAAAATTCAAATTTTAGGGCGTAATGATTTTTGTACTACATGTAGTTTTGAATGAGAAAGTCAGAAATGCACTAATTCGGTCTATCCGAAAAGGTGTCTGTTGCATTCCAGATCCAACAAGCTCATATAGCAGCCGAGCGATGTTCTTGTCTTCTAGAAATCGACCATTTTGGAAATTTTGGAAGTCTAGAGACTCACAAGGATCTCAACATAGTACAGAAAGTACTGAGACAAAGCAGAGGAGGAGTAGTGGATCTCCTATGGTAGTGAAAGCAGAGGATTTGGAAAAGAAACTAGGTGAGGCTTGACCAGGTTTAGGCTTAGAGCGGGCTTTTGGCTTATCCTTAGATTAAGATTAAGCATAGACTAGGCTAGGCTATGCTTGGATCTCCTATAATGGTGAAAACAGAGGATTTGGAAAGAAAAGGGTCGAATCGACCAATTTTCACGTTAAAATTTTGAATGTTCTAATGGATCGGTAATTACAGATCCTCAAAAATTCGCATATTTACACGTTATTACAAGTCGCGACTTATATATGTTACCGTCATATCTGAAAGTTTCAGATATGCTGGACTTTCAGATATGACGGTAACATATTTATAAATAGTGACGCTCAGGAATACCGCTCGGAAGCGACACTCAGAACAGCCACACGGGGGCGCCGCTCGGGAGAAACTTTCAAAAGCTCCCCTTAGGATTGATGGTCGAGAGAGCCGCTAGATAGCGCTGCAGGTGCTCTGGAGCGCCATAAGCGCTCGATGTCTAGTTTATTTATCAAAATAGGCCTTAGTTTGTTAATTGATGCCCAAAGAATGCAAACGCATAAGTTTACGCTACAATGGATCCGTGCATGAATAGTAAAAGCCCAAGTTCCGTTACCCATGGGCCCTAGTCAAAGCCATTTAGATTCATACATGTATGGTTCTCAGAAGTTTTGAGCTCGAGAGCCATTTTTTACTTTTCTGACATTATTCAATAATCTCTTTCTTTCCATTTTAGCTCCAAGCACTCCAGCATCACCCGAGCTAACATCTTTTAAAGAATGGAAAAGCAAGATGCAAGCAAATCATCATGAAGATGAGATAAATGTTAGATCAGATGATGAAAAATCCGTTCCATCTACTCCAAAACCAGATAGACCCGAGCCAATGAACCAACTAGAAAGTTTGGTTCATGAAGACAGTATTCCTGATCGATATCATCCAGTACATAGGAAGAAGTTCCCTCTAGGGTCTACCGACAAAGAAAGAAGTGCGGAAGCCAGAGGGTCTATTGTTATAGAAAGATTGTAATTAGACCATTTTTTTGTTGTAAAAATAGGTTTTTATTTCATTTTTGATCACTAGTGCTTCACAATATGTATTAATTAACTAGAACCGATGGGGTGACTTTGTGTCGTATCAGTCCATTCTTCAGAACTTGGGTACCCTAGGATCTGATCTGGGATCGTTACTCAGGTGAAAAGCTGTTTTTGATTGCTAGATCGGCTAGACGGGTGCATAAGCAGCTATAAGACCAGATGTTGGCTACAACCCAAAATGAACAAAAATTAGCTAATTTGTTTGCCTATTTTTGGTCGTAAAAGACTGGACACAGTTATCGGTTCCAGTCTTTTACGAGGCGTGGGTTCGAATCCCACTCTCGCCATTTAATTTGTTCATCTAAGTTTTGTAAAATTTGTTTAGTTTGCATGAAGCAGGGAAATGTTATTTGCTTCGAAAATGTCAAATTCGGATTCTCCGCAAGTTTATATGTAGAGGGGGTCATTTTCCATTGGTCAAAAATTCATTAACCAAATGTTGGCTACAACCAAAAATAGGCAAAAAACTTAGCCAATTTTTGTTCTTTTGGGTTGTAGCCAATATCTGGTTTTATAGCTGCTTGCGAGGTAATCCATCTCAATATTATCATAAAAATTTATTTGTGAGGGAGGAGAGGACACTTTTTGAAATTATTGAGATATATGTATCAGCCATGTCAGTTTTTATTCAAAATCTCTCTTTTTTAGGTATTTCTATTTTTGTTCTATAATCTCTGGTCACATTTTTCCCTAAGGTGCAATGTATTTCCTAACTTATTTATTTCAATAAAAAATATCCTTTGTTCCAAACAAATTGGCATAAAAATAGACAAATCCAATAAGAAATTGCATGAAAAATTTCGCAATATTCTCTCTCCAAAGACCAGATTTTTCCAGTCCATCAACAAAAATGTTTCTATTTTCGTAATTGACTTATCCGACTAGAACTAATCTCTAATTCTGGAAGAGAAAATTTTTGCGGGGCGACACAGGCACAAAGCGGTTGTTTACTGGATGCCCGGGCAACGAGCTGCCATAATATGGCGTATTAGAGAAGAAAAGCGATACACAACAGACAACAATCACTGACTTTATAGTTGACGGCTGCCCCGTTCTTCGGCGACAAATAACGGAACAAAGCGTTCTGTGCTTTCATAATATGATGAGTTATCCATGAGTTTTCTGGAATCGATTATGCTTTTATTTTTAGAAAATTGGAGTTTAAACCACGATTTCTGACATAAAAACCCCCATATTGTGTGATTATAATCCATTTCAGCTAGAGTCAGAAAAAAGTTAAGGCACCATAGTGCAGTGGATAAGAAAGCTACCCGTCCGATCTGCAAAGTAAGCAACGTTGAGACAGCCAGGTTCGATCTCGATAGTGCAGTGCCGTATCCAAAATTTTTTCATGGGGGGGGGGGTACAAGATTCCGATCCTAGTTGTCGACATTTTTTGGGTCAAAAACATAAGAGCGGATCCTTTGGATTTTTTAAACTTTTTTGGCTCTTGGGGGCGGTACATGTGCCCCCTGCACCCCCGCCTACGGCACTATAATAGAGCAAAACTATTAATTTTCAAACAATTTTGGAAAAAAATTGTTTGAAAATCAACAGTTTTACCCTACTGGGATTGAACCTGGCGTTGCTTAACTTTTCAGATTGGGCGGGTGGCTTCCTTATCCATTGCACTATGGTGCCTCAACTTTTTTTGACTCCAGCTGGAATGGTTTATATATAGGTGAAAAATAACAAACTGGGAAATTTTGAAACAATTAAAAAATTAAGTTTTTGGAAAGTCTGTAAAATTTTTCCCTGCTAATAAAATTACTTTCTTACTTGAGTGGAAAAACTTTCACAATCTCTATTGAGTATTTCCAAAATTACTCACCCATTTAAACCTCAAATCTATGAATAATTTAGCCAATTCATAGCCACAATTCCCTTTCTATTGTATTCGAGAATTTACACACGGTCTTTGATTGACGTAGACAATAATGATAATCGACTTGTTGAAACTTTTAGCGTGGAAATTCAAGTTTTATGTGTTTTTGTTGCCGATTATAAACATTTATGCGCGAAATTAAAATTTTAATTTGAGCCATGTGGGTTAATATTAGTTGACTTAAATTTGCACCTTGGAGCGCTTGTTGTTTGTGTGTTTATGAAAGCGAGAAAATTTGCCCGTTTCCTAGGGGACGGGTGTGTGAAAAGATGATTCTTAAATGCGACAAAAGCTTCCGCTTGGTTGAAAACAACCTGATAATTGTTACTTTTATGCGTTATTTAGAAAATATGAGGATCAGTTAGTATAGGAAAAATATTTTTTAGAGAGTTGCCCAATCCCCTCTGCAGCCACTTTCACTTTTTCTCCATTTTTATGGTCTCTGCTGCCACTTTTTCTGCGTTTTTATATAAACTAACGTGCTTCGCGCGTCTAAGCCTAAATTGGGCGCGATTCGCGCGTCATATTACAATAAACCTCTCATATGGATCGCTCTATAGGGTAATTATTGGCCATGAAATGGGAAGCTAAGCGCGCTTAGCGCGAATGAGAATTTAGATAGATCGTGTTATCAGTATATTTTGCTCCCTAGGTTTTTATACCCCTTCGGTATACCCCGTGAGGTAAAACTGAACAATTCTTTTGGATTAGAGTTTCCCATAGTCGATGTACGTACGTATGCCACCTCGAGATCTCCATATGTACGTCCGTACGGACTGACACGGAAACCAGTTTTTTATATTTATGATTTTATTCTCAATTTTGATTAAAAAAGCTGCATGCTACTGCATTTTTTGATAATGAAAAATTCCTTTCAATTCATCTTGCTTTTCTCTTCATCCTAATAGACTTATGGCGATCTCAGCTTAAGATAACCGAGGTCATCACTCTCCAACCCAAAGGCCAATTGGACTAAATGCCAATGGCTCCTTTTCACAAAACATCCATCCCTTTGTCTACGAAATGTGTGGCACATCGAAATAAAACCCATTCGGGCCACTAATGTTTGGCTCATATCGAGAACATGTGTGAAAGGGTATTACAACAACACCGCATTGGCCTCTGGTCCAAATTGCGGAGAGATAAAGGAAAGGAAAAGGGAAGAAACGCGATTTAATCTAATAAACACAGTGTGATTCATCATTTGTTGATTACTACTGATTGGTTGCTGTAATTTTCGGAAATCGTATGTTTGAGATAGGAAATATTTTTATGGCTTGTGGGAAAGAAATTTAGTGTTGAGCAGATATTTTGTACGATAGGAAAATGGGGCATTAGCAGACATTAGAGACTGGACAGGGTCTCGACCGGAGATCTTCGGGTTTCCCGGTCCCTATTCTGGTTTTTTATGGTCGACTTGGAAAACAAGAATTTTCTCAGTTTTACTGGCTATTATTTTTATCATCAGAATTGCTTTTTTAAAATTTTCAATGGAGAAGAGCAAAAATTTTTCAGCACGTTTTTTAGCCCTAATTTTTCACCGAAATCCCCAACATTGTTATGCTTCACTCCTCTAATCCCACAACAAATCACCACACTTTAAATTTTATGACCAAATGGCCAGAACTTTCCCTCTCTTTTCACACAACAGCACCGTACCAAAAAGTGATCGGAACCTTTGGCCAGCGATCATAAATTTGGCTCTAGGTCAGATTGGATGTCAGTTGGCCAGGCATCTTCTTTGCCAAAAAAATTGAATAGTTTGAATCATCTCCTCCTCGATGATTCATTGGGCATCTTCTTCTTCTTTTGCTTTTTTACTTTATCTTTCAAAAAATTTTCTGAGATGAAAATGCAAACTTGTTTACGACTCATTCTTATGAAACAAAGCACAAGTTACGCCTTTGCCAGTCGAGTTTTTTGACCTTGGAATTAGATGAAGATGTATTTCTATGTGGGACTTTTGGTGGCGTTATCTTGATTAGATTTTAAAAATAGACCATTATTTATAATTTTTTAAAATGGACATTCTTGTTTTTGTGAAAATGACTCGTCTTGTGGTCATACATCTAGAGGGGGTCCAGATTTTGAAAACTAAGCTTAGAGGTCTTTTGTTTGCCATTTTAGCGTAGGAGTGTACCCATATTGCTGCTTTGTACAATATATACCTCGTTTTACTCATCTCGTTGAGCTGAGGCGAATGGCGTGACTCGTTTTAAAATTTCGAATTTCTCCAATTTTTGCCAAAAAACTTTCCTACCCTTATACCCTTCCTACCCCTTCAACAAGATTCCCACAACCTAGAAAAGTCATTTTTAGAAAAAAAATTTCGGGTCCAATATTGATTTAAAAAATCATCAAAATCCACTTTTTTACTTACCCTATAGATCTTGATAAGTTGGTCAGAATTTTATCCTTTTCCTTCAAATTCAATTTTATTACAAATCCACTTTCTGTTTCCCCAAAATGACCATTTTACGCATAAATTTATACATTTTAAAAACGCCGATGTCCACTTTACGTTCCTTTATTGTGCTGGTGTCCGAAACAGTTTCTTCGCATAGACTTCCGTATTCAGGAGAGCGACATATTTACGACCATCTGATTGAATTCCAAATTTATAGTCCTGATTCATCTATCCCATTCAATGTCGCCTTTTCATTTTAAATTATAATATTGTACAGTTCATCCATTTTCCACCTCAATACCTTCTTTCAGGTGGTTATTTATATTTTCGATATATAATGACTAGGTTTGGTTCATTACCATTTCGTAGAAAACTTGAAATTTTTTTTTTATTAAATTAATAATTTTAGAATCTATAGGGTGATGCAAAAAAAAAGATTTTTTCAAGTTTTTTAATTTCTAATAAAATAACCCTATAGAGGAGGTCATACATGGGCAAGCAGGAGGTACTGGGCCCCAAAATACGAATTGGTCCCAAAGGTTACTGTCTACCAAAAAAATGTCGACAGGCGAAAAAGTCGAAATGCGAATTCGTTCTCGATTTATGAATTCGTATACGAATTTTCGCAACGAATTCAGTCTGGGCAGCTTCCCAAATACGAATTGGTCCATTAATTTTTCCCGATACGACGAATGAGGGGGGGGGTACAGTATCCCCCCTGCTCATGTATGGAGGGGGTTATTATATGCGATAAACCGGTTGCATCCCCCCTTCGGGACCTTGAAAACGCTTTATTGACCCTGATTCAGGGAAAAGATGTGTATTGAAGCGAAAATAAGCTAATACAGGGTCAAGGAAGCTTTTTCAAGCCGACAATGCGCGCAATCGATTCTTCGCATATAAAAACCCCTATAGGGTATTTCGGTGAAAATTAAAACACTTGTAAAAATTTGAAAAAAATTACGGATTCAATTTTTATTAATGACTTCTGTGACCTTGCTGTGAGTTTTTATGTTCAGTTCTAATTACATGCCTTATACAACTCAACCTTGCATACTCACAACATTCCTCTTATGACCCTTATCTGCCATATCCATCTTTGGAACGCTTGTCCACTTTCTTTTTTTCAACCCAACCCAAACCAAATTTACTTCGTATTCTATAAAATCGGCAAACATTTGAACTGACCATTTTGAACTCAAACATTCAAAGAAAAATTCTCACTTTTCGGTCTCGTTTCATTCCAGAGAAAGAATGGATCGAACCGGCAGTTATTGTTGTTATTGGCGGCGGAGTTGCCGATTGGAAAAGAAAGACCGTCGGTATGGGCCCGATTTTCGAGGACATTACAAGAGTGTGTTGGCAGTGCGCTGGAATGAGTGAGTGGTGTTGATGGTGGCCTTGAGCGGATTTTAATAATGCGTAGTGCGTGAGCAAACTGAAAAGGTGGACCAAGAATTTGATGAGAATGGGAGAGCATGCACAGTTGACAAGAAAATGAATTTTTTTTTGAATTTCTATAGATATTTTTATTTGTCACTATTTATTAAAATTTGTTCTTGTTTTTTGCGCGTGTACCTCTTTGGTCCGAAAATTCGAAAAATACGAAAAAAAGAAGAGTCTGCCGCTTATCATACTATTTTTATGGGACGCTACGTTTTTGGCTTCTTACTAGGTGAACAATGGTGGCACTACGGGGGGATCGCAGGGTCCTTGGACCCCCAATAATCAGAAAAATGAATATCTATGATCTCATTTCCTGTGTTTGGGGGTGATGGGTAGAAAATTTTTTGGTCGCTGATCCCTGCGCAGTGACCTTATAAGCCGCTAATTTTTTACAACATGAATTTTCTCGTTGTTCTTTTTTCTATTTTCGAACATGTTCACACTCAGCCATTTCATGGTCTCATTGACGCGTCAACACAATCATCATCATAATATGTATATCCGTGCTGGATTTGGCTGATTTAGGGTGCATTGAATGTGGCGAGAACTCCGGAAAATGACCTTCAATTTTATAATGTATGTGCTATGTCCGAATTTGGCAGCGGGAAATGACCACTACCACTCATGATTGGTATTGTCGGCATATGGATCGTGTCGTCATGTCAACCGATTTTGGGACGTGTGGTCTTTTGAAAGGTTGTTGCTTTTCTTATTGCTGACCTAGGTACACAAAATTTTATTACCCCAAAAATCTTGTTTATGATCTTTGAGTAAACATTTTCTTCGCATTCTGAATATTTATCAGTATCAGATAAAGGAAACCGAATTTTATGACCACCAGGTCCGAGTGTTAAAATAGAATATTTCCATTTTATTTATTGGACGCTAATTTTTTGAATTTTTGAAAATTTTATGAATCTTTGTTGTCTTCCTTGTTTTCTCCTTTCTCCAACCCTCATAGCTATTAAATATGTGGCAATTGATGTGGATCTCCATGTTACATTGGCTCATAAATTTTCGAGAGTCGAATAGCCGCTCTTGTTGCAATTGTGTCATAGCTTCCTCCCAATGTCTTTGTGTTGGTACCATCTCAACCGCTTCCGACAACAACCACAAAAAGGGACACATGCAATGGCTTCTTAATTTAGATTCTCTGGAGGATAAACCTATTCTTTTATGAGTCGAGCTGCTAAATGAGGATTTTCAGTGGGCATAAATATTTGGTTTATTACTAATTTTGTTACAGGATAAATAAAAAAGTGCATATTTGTAATTTTTGGTCCTGAAAAATTTTAGGGCTGGAAAATTTTTTATTAAAAATGACCAATACAGAGGTAATTTTATGCGAGAAACCGATTGCGCGCATTCCCGAAGCATGAAAACACTTTCTTGACCCTGATTCAGGGAATAGATTTGGTGTATTGACGCGAAAATCGAGATAGTTTCTTTTTTCCCTCTGAATCGTTGTAGTTTTCGAGATAATTGCGTTTGAAATTTTGAATTTGTTACAAGCTCTTCGTTGTAAATTAAAAACTTTTTTGAATTTTTTGCGGAAAAATCGATTTTTGCATCGATTTTTTAAATTTGACCGGTTTTTGCGATTTTTGTGTTTTGTAAACAAGTTTTTTGATATGTATAAAAATTCAGTGCCAAGATTTAGATCTCAAAACCTCAATTTTCTAAGCCATTCAAAAAATGGAGAAGATTCGAACTCGCGTTCAAATCAAGCATGAGCTTGGACGTGCTCTTCTTGGTGAATTTGTTGGTACAGCCATCCTTGTGGTAAGGAAACTCAAAAATTAAAATTTTTTAAAATTTCAAAATTTTTAGCTTGTCATCAACACTGTAGTGGCCCAAGCCGTCGTTATCAGAGCGCCTGGCAACAATGCCTTGATCAACATTAACCTTGGTGTTGGCTTGGGTATTGCTTTGGGTGTTGCTATCTCTGCGAAACTATCTGGTAAAGAATAAATTATAGTTGTTTTTGGTTTAAAAGATGGATTTTCAGGTGGCCATATCAACCCTGCAGTTTCTATCGGTTTCCTTGCCTTGGGCCAGCTCAAACCCATTCGTTTTCTCTTATACTATTTGGTTCAACTTGCTGGTGCATTTGTTGGTGCTGCTCTTGCTTACTTGGTTTATCGAGGTATAAATTTCCATTTTTTAAAAATATAAAAATTTTCAGATGCCATCAATGTATTTGACGGAGGAAATCGAGCTGTTGTTGGAAGCAAAGCTACAGCTGGTATCTTTGCTTCATACCCGGCACCACATCTTTCTGCTTTTGGTGGATTAGTTGACCAGGTAAAACAATCTTTTGCGAGATTTTAGTTGATATTGAAGCCAGTGGTGTAGAGAACGGGATAAAGGATCTACATGAAAACCCTGTGCCCAAGGGCCCCCGACCAATCGGCTCCTGTCCCAGCGAACCCTGGCACACTGGATTTGGGAACCGGGTCCCTTGGACCTAGAATCATTGGGGTCCCCGGTGCACCCTCGCTCCCCCACAAGTAAAAAAGTGCTAAGACATAATACTCCCTTCTTCGCACAGTTTCCAACATTTGGTACCTCGTCATGTCCAATACTACTTCATTTACACCCCCTTTCTCTCATCCATACCCGGGAGAAAGTTGGCAAAAAAGTTGTGCCAAAAATAAGGGATGTAAAATAACTTTTTAGATCGTCGCAACAGCCTTCTTCCTCTTCTTCATCTTGCATTTCACGGACAAGCGTAACCACTATCCAAGCTGGACTCAACCTCTCTTGATTGGTCTTACTTTTGTTACCATTGGCACCATGTTCGCGGGCAACGCTGGATACCCATGCAATCCTGCTCGTGACTTCGGACCTCGTCTTTTCACTTTCATCATTGGCTACGGAACTAAGGTTTGGTGGTGAGTACAATTTAACAATAATCTACAGGGTGATTAAAAAAAATCGTCAAAAATTAATGTTTTTGTGGGAGGGGAAAAAAGCGCAATTTTTTTACATTTTTCCCGAAAATGCAATTTTTTTGGCGAATTAACAATCGCCTAGAGAACAATTGCCCCCAGCGAACACATGGCTCCGGGAAAATTGTGGAGGGCGTCATTTTTCCTTCTGGGGGGGGGGGGGCAATTGCGTCCCAGTGGTCTCCGAAACAACGGCAATTGTTATTAGCCTTTTTAGGAGCAAAAAAGCCATTTTTTAAATAAAAAAGGTTTTCTTTCTTTGGCCGAAAATTTTAGAGGCGAGAGGTTATTTATGTCTTTCCTTCTCCCATTCACCTGTTCTATCATAGCTAAGAATCTTTCATGGAAATTACTAGCCAAAGGCAAGTAAAGAACTGAATTTTAGCGGAGATGCTAGCTACTGCTGGTTCTGGGTCCCAATTGTTGGCCCATTGATTGGTGGTGTTCTTGGAGCTTATCTCTACCAATTCGCTATTGGCTATCATATCCCTGCCGAAACTGAATATGAAGTTGTCGTCACTCGTGAATTGCAACCACTGACCAAGTAAATTTAGACTAATCAAGAATGTAAAAAATAATCATATAATTTTTAGAGAAGGTGAAGTCGTCCCATAAACTGATGTTTTTGGTCTAGATAAACTTTCTTTTGATTTATAGAACCTCATGTGCTTTTCTATAGAAAAATTGTGAAACTTTTTTACATCTAGTTATATAATTAAAATTTTTTTTAAAAATAATTTTTTGAAAATTTTTGAGAATTATTTTCACCAGTTATTTATAATCTCATGACTTGCCTCTTTAAGTATTGATACAGCGTGTGCGGAAATAATTTGAACTTTTTTTCAAAGAAACAAAATGTCCAAATAATTACCGCACACCCATTTGGCTAATTTTTTGACACACATTTTTTTAAATGTTCTAAATTCGAGACTGAATTGTCTATCCTTAACTTTATGCTTTTTGTAATTTTATTGTCTCCAAGTTAATTTTTCGCTATCATTTTATTATTTTAAGCTAATTTTTATAAGGTAAATAAAAAGTTTTCTAACTTTTATTTTTTATCATAAATTGAAATAAGCTATGATTTTTTAAAATAATGATTAAACAACAAAGCAAAATTTTATGCATTTGCAAAGTTTCAAAAGAATCGCAGCAACAAACATGATTCACAAAGTTTTCTTATGAGCAAAATTCAAAAGCAAATTTTTCATATTATAAAACAATTAATCGATTATTCTTTTTAAAGCTAAAATTTTATAAATGATACCCCTTTATGGTGCTCTTTTTCATGTAAGGGTCCTTCAGTACAATCTCCCTCCAAAGAAAGTTGAATGTCTCAGCGAATTTAAAAGATTTTCACATGCGGTCTTTTTCATGTTATTAATTGACCAATAAAACACAATATGCAAATATTTTCAAAAATTGTGAACAAGTCTGAGTATCAACACGAAAATCTGAATTAGAATTCCTTAAGGAATTTTAGAAAACTTTCGCCGACAACCAATAGAGCGCATCGAAAAACGGTAGTACCCAAAATTTCGTAAAAAAAACATATTCTTCTTTTTCGAGAAAATTTAATTCAAAGTTTATTAAAAACAAATGGGATCATAAGGTGGAGCACATGACGGACTTAACGGTGCCGAAGCCACATAGGACGTCGGACAATTCCACCGTACGCTCTTCATTCATCTAAATAAGGGCGTAATTAAGTATCACCAGGATGCATACAATTATCACATAACATCGAGCTATAAAGTAGACCTAGATTGGTCATCCAACGTTCAAAATCGTTATCTGACATACGCAGCTTTTCGTAAAACTCGATGCAGTTTAAGAGGTTGGATCATTTTTAAAATTGCTAAAAAGGGAAATCAGCAAATTTGGCAATGCTTTGAAAAAATAAAAATTTAGCAAAATTTTTTTATATTGTAACGAATCAAATTTTCTCAATAATTTAAATAAAGTTCTAACAAGAGTCTGTAAGATTCATTACCAGGGTCCTGATGCTAAAAACCAACTCAAATTTTTTTAAATTTTGGCGACCCTAAAAACTATGATGCGATCAATTGATTCATTGCATAGAAAAATTCCTTGATAGTAGGTTTACAGGAGAAAATCCGAATTTTAGTTCATTTAGCTTCAATATATGATGGGGCAAAATAACTTGAAACTCACTTTATCGAACGGATTTCCCATGAATTTTGATCGTTTTGAAGAAAGCTCTCGTGCATACTTTTATGTGGGAAATCGAATGCGTGCATTTTCGAAGTATGAAAAAATCTACCTAACCCCGATGCAGATGATTCTCGCCTCAATACACTTATTTTTCTTGATTTTAGGGAGCATATTTTTCTAACATCATAAAATAGCTTCACGTAATCAATTTCTTAACACCTGCTTTAAGTAGAATTGAAATATACACAATAATAATTTCGTTTTTTCTTGAAAATCTATATTATAATTTTAAGCATGGCTAAAATGCCAGTAGGTATTCTTCCTTTTGTAAGTGCTAATATTTCCGATGATAGTAATGCCAAAGATCTCGAAGACCTCTATGACAATTTTTTAAACTTTTATCTACTTTTTATGGACATTACATTTGGCATTGCTATATGCATTGTAATTCCAGCTATTGTTATCATTTTAAAAGAATCTACGAGTGAAATGAACGTCACAAAATGGTATTTCGTGTTAAGCCTAATTTCTGCATTTGCGTATGACTTGGATATTGCGGCCGTTAAACCAGTGGTATTATATCCATCTTATATTTTGAAATTTGAAGGTCCATTCGGCTTCCTTGGCCCAACTTTGTGCCGAATCAATGACCATATTTATGCACTTTTGATAGTTCTAACGGCTTGTATCATATTCAATAATATTGTCTATCGTAATTTAGCATTGTATCCAACCAATATGTTTGCTATTAAATTACGGAAATGGTATTCTAAGTTCCCGTATGTAGCTATTAATTTGACAATAATGGTTTTGATCGGATGGTTGCCGTTTGCAATTTTAATTGAAATGTCTACAGTGGATTATGAGAGTTTGAAGTAAGTGTTCAAATTCGTAGACAGAAAAAAATATAAGGGCGGGCCACCTGTTATGTTTTTCGTTATGTATTTTGTTTATGTTTTCCATTATGTTTTACCAATGTGTGTTGTAAAACACACATTTTATTTATTTAAACTGTTATGTAAAACATAATAGAAAACATATGGGTTCATCCGCATACTCAGCGTCAGCATCAACGTCGTCACATAATCTGCATCAGCGTCAACGCTAGCGTCATCATAAACACAATTTCTTCAAAACAGAAATGTTTTCACAAAAAGTAATCTACAAAGTTGTGAAAACATTTCTATTTTGAAGAAAATGCGTTGACGCTAGGTTGACTCTAGTGTTGATGCTAGCGTTGACTCTGACGCTATGTGGATGAACCTTAATGGAAAACAGAATGGGAAACATAAGAAAAGTGACACCTAATATGCAAAATATAATGAAAAACATAACAGTTGACGCACCCTAATCCCACTACTAGAGGTTTAGAATAAAAGATTCTACTTAACATAGGTTTTGCGAGATAAAAATGATAAAAACACCGAAAAGTTCCATTTTCATGAATAAATAGGCTTTAAACCAATAAATTAGGCGCTAACAAACACAATAAACCAAAATTTTTCTTGGAATATGGGCTATGTTTTTTGAAAGACCACTTTGGCTGAAAACCTCTGTAACAGGATCAAAAATGTCGTGTTTGTCAAAAACCAGTTCAACAAATCCGAGTACGCCGCAAATATGTGCAATTAACTTTTTTATAGAAGTGGAAACATTTTTGGGGGGGGGTACATTTCTGGCCTCCTGACAGGTATGATCCATGCACATTTCTACCCCGCCCCCTATGGCGTAGGCAAAACGGTCGGCTAGAGAGGAGAGGGAACACTTCCTCAAAAAGACCGCTTTTTCCAAAAAAACATAAGGAAGGACCCTTATTTATAGGAATTTTGTTTATTTTGGCCCATTAAAGGGCTGCTGATCCTCCCCCCCCCTACGCCACTACCCTCTCTCATGCTTTGGCCGCCCGAAGCTCTTCCAAAAAAACATAAGTGTCTCCTCTTTAATATTGTAATTTTCTAAAATAGAAACAATACAATAACCAAAGCCCCATGGATGTCTAAATTCATGACTGACGAAGGTGTCCATGGCTACGATTCGAAGTTAAATGGGAATATTAACTATTTATTGCTATATATTATACTAATATCTTCAGTTTTTATTGCTGTTGCACCGATTTTTACAATCACCTATATTATAAGACTGAAGTCCCAACGCCAGAATCTTTCTGAAGAAACCTATAATCTTTGCTGGATGTTGTTTTCAGCACTTACTTTAGAAGGATATATTGCAGTTTTATTCCTTTCCATGCCGTACTTTTCCATTGCAGTTTGGATAGTTGTTTTTCAACAGAATATTTCTGCTAAAACATTTGCAATAATTTACGCTGCCAATACGATGCAGAGTAGCCTGGATGCGATTGTGATATTGGGATTTGTTAGGCCATATAGAAACTTTGTTTTAAGATTTTTTAAAAACTCATTTAAAAAAGGATGGAAAAAATTGGTTTCTGGTCAAGGTAGTGCTTCAAATAATGAAGAAAACGAAGTATCCTACTACTATAAACGTGTAATGCTTGTCTGTGTGTCGGACGATCTCGGGAACATGATTTAAGCCCTCAGCGCTAAAACAAAAGTTGTAGGGGACGATAAGAGAAATCGATCGACACCAAAGTTATCAAAATCGAACAATTTTTTACCCTTGAGGTAAAAGTAATGTATATTATTTTTTTAAACATTTTTTGAAAAAACTTGTAAATTACGAAGTGCCGCTCGGAATCACCCTCCGAGAATTCGCGAGCTACGGAGGCACTCGGTCCCGGTACAATTTGAAATTTGTAATGCATATATTTTTAGAGGAAAAATATTTAACTCGCAAAAATTTTTGAAAAATTTAGATTTAAAACAAATTTCTACTACCAATCAAATAAGTAATCAATTATTTGTGCACAGAAATACAGCTCAGATTAACAGTTTAACATAATAGAAATAATACAATAACCAAAGCCCCATGGATGTCTAAATTCATAACTGACGAAGGTGTCCATGGCTACGATCCGATGTTAAGTTGAAAATAATATCAAATGCCTTCAGAACTTTCAATTTTCATCCTAATCTATAATATATTATTTTTATGAAAAAAATAAAAAATAAATTGACGAAAACAATATAAAAACAATTGCTTTATAACAAAGATTCCTTATTGTATGGTGTCAATAACCTTTTCGGTACGGTTTGGAGCAGGTGGAACTTTGATGCAAAAAAGAAGATACATACAAGATACTACAAGATACATTCTTTGAAACTGGGCCACAAATCTGAACCCAAAATTAAAGTTTTAAAAATTGTTTAAAATAGACATAATTTTTCGGGAAATTTGTTTTATACAAAAACTTTTAAACCATTTTTGAGTTAAAAAGATTAAAGTTAATATAGGGCACATGTGTTTTCTATAGTAACAAATTATGTGATTTTCAATTCTCATATTTGGGAGGTGGTATATACCCGTTTTTATGCGAGAAACACGACTTTGAGGTCCATTTTTGTGTCAGAGGTCAAAAAACATGGTTTTCGGGAAATTTGTTTTGTTGCAAAAATGTGGTTTTTTTCAAAAAATTCAACTTTTTTATACAAAAAGTGTTGTTGGAGCATGGATTTTTGTTCTTATTTTTTAGAGCAAATATAGGGAAACATTTTCGACACTCATTTGTCGGCGGGCGATTCTTGGCTTAAGAGAAATTGAATTTTTTTGAAAATTGGTAAAAATGGCCTATTTTAGGAAAATCCATTTTTCTCAAGTTATAAGCTAGGTCCCGCTATGATGATGCGTGTTTTTTTAAAGATCATTACACTGTCCTCAAAGCTGTATATTAATTTTGAACTAAAAAAACACAGCCAAAATTTGCCGATGGTTTTTAGCCTCAAAAATTACTCCTAAGAGAAGAAAAGGCATACAACTCTTGAAATTTGAAAGATTTTCATGCAATAACTGTTTTAATAGCTCGGGCAGCTCACGAAATCATCGAATTTTTTTAGAAAACAAAATTATTGAAAAAAATGATCAAATGGATAGGGTTTTACACATTGTTTCTTGAGCAAGTAGAGTTTCAATACATTCTTGATAGGTAGAATTCGATACAAAATCACACGATCATTGTTTATTTTCAGCTACTGTTTCAATATTTGCTTTACATTCAAATAAAATGTCAAATATGGATAATAAAATTTTTAATGCTGATCACCAGATTTTGCTTTTCTATTTCTAGAACAAAGTCATTTTGAGTTATTTGATCAAGCTTCCAA
>JAQGCP010000030.1:0-28582 GCA_034699885.1 Acrobeloides thornei
CTCTCAATTCCGTGATCAGGGACCAATATCCTATCGATTTTATCAGAGACAAAAAAAATCCCTGACCCTGCACCCGCGACCCTTGGACCAATGGGTGATTCTTACAGAGACTGTGTCTTAAGGTTGATATTGCAACGATACGCGAGATACTAGGGAATTTAAATATGAGAATGATGTTAAAATTTTCAACTGAAATCTTCCCAAATCCAGTTTTAGATTTGAAAAAAAATCTCGACTCTCGTCCGGAATTGGAGTCGGGAATCTCGGTCCCGACTTCGGAACCGGCAAAAGTTGGGACCTGAAAAAAGCTGGGATTCCTCGGTCCCGTACAACTCTATTATAAACCTTCGCGGACAATTCTGAACGATAATTTTGAATTTATATGAGTATAATTGTAACAAGCTCTAATCAAACGGGTTGTGTATTTTTAATGTTTAATATTATATATAAATGTTAATTGACAAAAAATGGAATGTTCGATATTTTTAAGCGTAAAGCTGAACTCTTAAACGTAATAGCTATCTTCTCCAGGTGCTTCGGGTGTGCCAGGCTAAAAATTATTGAGTTGTAATTTTCTGACTTTTGCTATTTGCATGGAATCTTTACAAAATGACTTCTATGGGTGTTTTTCGATGCGGAATCGATTGCACGCATTGTTGAGCAGCAAAATTTTTATATTTTTTTCAATTTTTCCCTTGGGAGATCGGCGCGCCGACATTTGCGGACGAACTTTTGCGGATCCGACATTTGCGGATTGTATCGGGCTTTTTGCGACATCTTTTAAACAAGACCCCATCTTTTAAAAATGCCAGAGCAATCCGCAAATTTCGGTGTGTTGGTCCGCAAATGTCTGGTTCGTAAAAGTTCGTCCACAAGTGTCGGTGCGCCGAGAGATCAAGAGGTAAAAAATTAGAATATTCAAAAAGTTCTCCAAATCTGCTAATTTTTTGTACCCGAAGGTTTTTCGACATGAAGAACTAATCTGAAAGAATTTTTTGATTTTGACTACGGGAAGATACCCTACGAGTAGTATACTTCCTTAAAAGGTTTTTATGAAAATCGCTTAAAACAGTATCAGGGAAATTTTTTGATGGCTCGAAAATGCGAGCAATCGATTCCCCGCTTAGAAAACCCCCTAGATAGCCGGTTTTCCGCCGAAATAGAATTATTTCCTCAAAACTGATATCATTACCGTATGTTCGCATCTGTATGTGAGAGGGTTTGGTCTAAAAATTTTCCAATCTTTTTGTGTTTTTCATCATGAGGATCTTACCTGAATGGGAAGCAACAGCATCGGCATACTTTTTCACGCTTCGCTTTACCATATTTACTTAGCCTAAAAATACAAGGCGTCCAAAAGTATGAGTTCCCCGATAAGAAAGCTCGATATCTCAAGAACGTAAAACTCTGATCAAATGCGGTGTCTTTTGCAACTTTCTAGTCCCATCACCCCATTTTATGGACATATTTTTGAATTTTCAAAGTAGTCGGAGTATTGAAACGAAAATTTGAATTAAGGAATTTTCGAAGAATAATATCGTCAATCGATAGAGCGTGTTGAAAAACGGTAGTAAAAACGGTTTTCTATCTCCGGTTTTCACGAAAATTGGGGTACTACAGTTTTTCAACACGCTAGCGATTGGTGGTGTTATTTTTCAAAAATTCCTTAATTCAAATTTGCGTTTCAATACTCAGACCACTTTGAAAACTCAAAAAATATGTCCATGATGGGACTAGAAAGTTGCAAAAGACCGCATTTGATAAGGGTTTTGTGTTTTTGAGATATCGAGCTTTTTTATCGGGGAACTCATGCTTGAACACCCTGTACACTTGCTACATTTGGTATAATTATTAAAGATGTACTTGGTTTGAGAAAGTGTTTGAGGGAGACATGAATACCACTTCAGGTTAACAATATGTTTCTGAAAGGCTGGTTCAACGCTCGACAAATTCACTTTGGTTGTTGGCCATAATCGGCACTCACCGCCATTTTCTAGTAAGGCATCATAGTCAACATGACATGATTCCATTTGGTCAACTCCACGTAAGTCGCGTCGATTGCACACCTTTTCAGACACATAGAATGGTAAGATTGAGCGACCACCATGGACCCTTAAAAATAGCCATATAGTGTGATAAAATCGAATAAATTACACTGTCATACTTAGGAATGGTAAACGAGAAAAAACGACAAAACATTAGGAGCTATTGTGGGTCAGGGGGTCATCCCAAGATCAAAAATCGAATCCCCATGTCAAAAATCATAAAATTACCATTGTTTTTTGAAAATTTTAGAAAATTTTTTTTCGATTTTTGACCCTGGGGTGACCCCCTGATCCACAATAGCTCCAAACATTACTCGAAAGGACTGATATGGCACTTTTTAGGACCACCATAGCCACAGCTTTGCTTATAAGAGCACATGCCGCACGGTTTAGATGACTTCATGACGGATGATAAATAGTCAAAAAAGCTATTTAGTGCCGGGGAATAACGCGTTCGAATAAACTTGAAAAACCAATGTTCTAAAAAGACTCTGAAAATAATCTTAACTTGCAAACAAACCTTGACAGACTGGTGTTAGTTGTGCCATGTAGGGTATCTAAATTTCAGCTATGAAACGACTTTATGAAAATTTCACGCATCTAAAGAAAAAAATCGAAAAAATGACGATTTCATGGCTAAGTTAGCATTTTCAGAATTTGTCAATGCGCGCAATCGATTTCTCGCATAAAATTACCCCTAATAGATCACTTTTTGAAAAAAAATTTTTCGTCAAAAAACGAAATTCCGGTTTTTCCATCCTGTACTTTTGTTTCATTTGCTTCATAGATTTGGTGAAACAAACACAACGGTGCTAGTTTTTTCGCCTTTAGGGGTTTTTCCTGTACTATTATACCTTTGTTTCTGGATCAGGCCAAACGCAAGGGCCCCAGCTACTCCAACTTGAACAATCATCTGTTCTTGAAACGTTCGAATAGACTGCAGCTAGCTGGCCTTGGGCTATAATCCGATTAGCTTTACACCAGACAAGAAAGACCTATTTTTACCTGAATCAAAGAAGTAAAAAACACACGCTAGCGAAAGAAATACGACCTTCTTGGAAGACATTGCTCAAGAATAAGGATCGTCGTTTGAAAATATGATCGCGACAAAGCTCCGTGGTGATTTAAAGACAGCGATCTGTATTCTATGATGGACATAATTCAAAAAGAATGAACTTTTTGCGAGTGACCTATTTGCGCTTTATTATTTATAATGGGCTTTATTTCAGGGCAATTGAATTTTTAACACATCGGACCTCGTCCCACTTAATTCTTCTTGAGACTCGATCTTCAAGTGCATTAATTGGATTGAGTGAATTCATAAGGTTTCGTTCATATCATAGAAATTTAAGATGGTTGCACGCCCAGTACGCTTCTCGAAAAATTTTTTTCTCCAAATTGGCTGATTTTTGGTACTTGGGGTTGTTGGGCACGAGAAATCTATTGGCGCAAATCCCGAGTTCCAAAAAATTTTTCATGACCCCCTATCGGGGTACCCCATGTTAAAAAATTAATTTAACTTTTTTATTTTGGCTATAAATTGGCTGATTTTGGTACTCAGTAGGTTTTCGAACATGGGGTACCTCCATAGGGAGTCATAAAATTTTTTTCGGAACTCAGGACTTGCGCCATTCGATTTCTTGTGCACGAAAACCCCTGAGTATCAAAAATCATTCAATTTGGAGAAAAAACTTTTTTGGTCGCTGAACCTGATTCAAATTGCTCGTGTTACTCATGAAACAATGGCTGATACACATTTGACCTCATTTTTGTCGAAAACACTCTAAATTACACATTTGATCTGGGGTCAAATGTGTAAGGTCAAATGTGTAAAGGTCAAATGTGTATCAGTCGAAACAATCTCTAATAATTTTTTTGCCAATTTTGTTTGATTTAAATAGAGAAAAAATTTTTATTGACATATTAAATAAAATAGTACAATCACCATAAATAATAAGTTATAGGGTGTTCTCCAAAAAAATCACCATTTGGTCATTTTTTTGCAAAAATTTACCAAAAAAATGTTTTCTACAAAATGACTCATTAGAAGTATTTTTATGCGAGAAATCGATTTTGCGCATCGAAACTCTTTGAAAACGCCTCCCAGGCCATGAGATATATGATTGACGTATTTTTTCAGTAGGAATTCCTACTTGAAAATACAAAAATTGGATATTTTATGGTCTATGAGGCGCTTTCAAGGTTTTCGATGCCCGCAATCGATTTCTCGAATAAAATATCCCTGAGTTATTTTGAAGAAAAAATTTTTTGAAAAATTTTCGCCAAAAAATGCAAATGGCGGGTTTTTTGGAACACTCTGTATTAGAGCGCTTCTAAAAAATCTACCCAATAATAGAAGGAACGGAAACAATTTTATATTCTGGTACGATCGTAGCTGTTTTGTTTCCCTCTGTAACTTTTCCAATCACCCATGCTGGAAAACCATCCAGTTTTTGGATTTCTTGGATATACTTTTCGGCGTTTTCTGCAGGCATGGCAATTAAAAGGCCTCCGGACGTTTCGGCGGCATAACCAGAAAATAGGCGAAAGCCATTCTTGTCTGGATACTGCTGTGAAATTTTGTCCATGTACTCAATTATTGGAAGTGTTTCAATTACAAAATTGACGTCATTTGCTTGCGCTTTTGCAAGATTTTCAGCGTGTCCTAATAAATAAAAAACAAAATAATTTTAGAAGCAAACATTTACCTAAAATTCCAAAACCAGTAACATCAGTTGATGCGCGTGCTCCATACTTATGCAGAAGCTTGGCGGCATTGCGATTTAAACGGCACATCTGTTCGCTGACTTGACGAAAAGCTATACGAATTTTTTCTTCATCCAAATTCATGGAAGTGATTTTCTCTGGGTTGGCCTTGATCCACTCATACGAATTCACAGCTACTTGCCCACCCAACGGTTTTGTCAAGACAAGCACGTCACCCGGTTTAGCTTGATCCACACGTAAAATTTCGCTATCTGCCACGACTGAGCTTGCAACACCACCCAATAAAAGCCAAGGACATCGGACTGTTTGACCGCCACGAACTCTAGTATCGGCCAAGTCAGCAGCTTGCTAAAATGAACAATAAAAATTGATTCTCATAAAGATAGGGTGACCACATCGCGCCAATTGAGGGCAAATGCCCCCAACTTAAAAAATTTGCCCCATTTTTTAATTTAAAGATTTATTTGTCACACCATAAGCATGGTAATATAAATATATAGTTGTTTTAGATTTTGTTTAAAAAATTTTTAAATCACAATAGTCTCCCATTATGATTTTTCACCAATAAGGTCCAAACATTTTCCATTTTTTCTACAAAAATTCGTCATTTTCTGGTCCCCCAAACTTGGAGTTTGCCACTGATTCTAGAAAATGCCCCTTTAAGACTTTTATTATGCCCCATTTCTAAAAATACATGTGGTCACCCTGTATAACGACTATACCTTAAAGCCTTTTAAAAACTCCGATATGACAATATTTCGAGAACTTTCATCCAATTCTGTACAAACCCCGAGAAGCATAAGCATGTTATCACATTCATGTACACCCATAGCATAAAGATCACTGAGAACATTTGCGCATGTAATACGTCCCTAAAAAATACAGTGGTATTCAGAAAAAATATTACCATCAAGAAAGGATCGTCCACCAAAGGATAAAAGAAGTCCGTGGTTTGAACCAAAGAAATGCCCTTATGCTTCGATGGAATTACACAGCTATCAAGACCAATATCTACAAAAATTTATTTACTAAAAAAATCAGGGGGCGTAGCCAGAAAAAATTTCGGAGGGGGTTGTGCGCGAAGTGCGGCAAAATTTTTTAGTTAAAAATGCTTACTAAAAAACAGCGAAAATTTTTTTTGAAAATGCTGTTCTTATGCTGAAGATTACGATTTTTGGTAAAAAAATAAGGGAGACCAAGAGATAAGTTTTTTCATTTTTCAGGGGGGAATAGCCCAGTTAATCCAACCCTGGCTACGCCACTAAAAAATAAAAAATTATCAAACCAATATGGCCATCTTCATCAACCCCATGCTTGACACCCTTTTGCAATTCACCAAGGAGCTCAAGCAGTGACTTAAATTGACTCGTTTTAATAAATATTGTACTAAGAAGCCTTACATCGCGTGGCACTTTGCAACCACAACCTTTCAACCGGGTCAGATTAGTCAAAACAAAATCTGGTTTTAAGCCATACTTTTCTGGGTGAAATCCTTCTTTGATTCTCGGTATAAGGTTATTTGTAGTCATTGTCTATATTTTAAACTCAATTTCTAAAAAAATTGTAAGCAAATAAGGAGAACACAAACTAGATTGCTAACATAGAATATTAAATGAAAAACTTTATTTATTCCAAAAATTAAAACACAATGCAATAAATTATGCAACACAAGGTCATAACTGTCAAAGAAAAATAATCTTGCATATAAATTAAAAATCGATCGTATAGTAGAACTAGGAATGCTGGCACTAGAACTTTCGCCACGACACGAACGTGGGAAGGTTAATGTGGCGAAAGTTATAGTTTTTTGGCAACATGGCGAAAGTTATAGTGCCGTGATGCTCATGTTATTATACAAAAAGTGTGAAAATTTTGTCATCGGCCTCAAATATATGAATTTTGGATTATCATCATGGTGACAAATTTGTTATCATTGTCATCATGATGACAAATTTGTTAACTTTGTCATCATAAACAAATTCTAACGTGACCAAAATCGCATATTTGAAGCGGGCGACGAAATGGTCTCTTTTTGTGACTTTGAGCAACTCACAATTTAGAACTGCTTTTCATCATTGACAGCTTTTGTATAAATAGAGCAAAGTTTTATTTTTGATCAATAGTTAAAAAATCAATTGATTTTGGAAAAAAGATAAGGCAAACAAGAGAAACTAACACAGAAAAGAGATATGTTTTGAATGAAACAAATTTTTTAAACATTAGGAAGTTTTCCCACGCTATCGAAATTTAAAAGTTCAATTTTCAGAAACAGGTTTTTTTAACAAAATTTAAAACCTTTTTGTACGGTTTTGATAGTCTGAAAAGTTCATATGGATTTGTTATGAAAAAATTCGAACTTTTATCCATTTTTACCCCTTAATCTGGTCTTAAAATATGAATTCCTTAGAAATTTTATACACTTTTTATTTTGTCTATAGGAAAACTCCAAGTGCCATTTTGTAAAGCAGTGAAAGAATCTTATATAGCGTACGAAAGTGAAAGAATCTTATATATAAATTTTAAAGTTGACATTGAAGACCGGGGACCCGGTTTTCGAAAATCCCCATTTTTGACCATAAAAATAAATTTACCCGTGAAAGTGATGTTCTAGAAAGTTGTTCACCATAAAATTTCGGGTTGAAATTACCCATGTAGTTCCGGAAACCGCGGATTCCCCGGGCAGGGTGTGTGCTAGCAGTCGTGAAACGCATTTTACGACGATTTTCGGAAGCTAGCCATCTGGAAATGCGAATTTCCAGACGCGCGCCGTCCGGAAATTGTGAAAATGTACTATTTCAGGACGCTAGCGCATTTTCGAACGGCTATGGTACGAAATTTACGATTTTTTCCCCGAAAATGGCTATTTTTTCAATTCCGCAAATCCCGATGAACATTCCCGTTCATGCCCGATTTCGGGATTCCTGACGAAAAATTTCCCGATTGCTCGCTTTCCCATTCACGATGAGAATTTCCCGTCAACCCTAATTGGTGTATTTAAAAAACAAAGACGGCATTCTCGACGAAAACAAAAACGACACCAAATTTATTCACTTTGGTCATTGTTTTGGGTTATTGAAACGAAAACTCTGATTCAGGGCTTTCGTTTCAATAATCCCAAACAATCATCAAATTGGATAATTTTCATGTCATTTTGTTCGTCTCGTCGAGATGCGTTTCACGACTGCTAGCGTGCACCCTCAGGGAAAACCGGCGGACGGGGTCCCTGGGTTTTTTCGGTCTAGTTGACATAATCTTTTTTGAAAAAAACTTTAAATTTGTTTTTTATTTCAAGATTTCTCATAAATTATAGCTTAAGTTATAAATAGGATATAGCACTATGAGGACGGAATGCAAATTTTTGCTGCGTAAAATTATATGAAAAAGAAGATTCACAAATTGTAAGTGAAAACAATAACACAGAAAGTTACGAAATGAAATTCATTGAAAATATCATAAAGTGATACACTAGTGCATAGATAAACTCACGCACTTGAAAAATACAAAAAATACCCGGACAATAAGGCGAAATTGTAGGCAGAAACCCCCTTGTGATCAAAAGCAATATATCTTGATGCAATATCATCTTTTTTTAAAGTTTCACCTACTAATATAATAAAATTTTGGAAAGACAAAGATATTAAGTACACACAATTATAGTTTGTAGTTGATAAGGAAAACTTACAAGGAATCATCTCCAACTGTCAGGTCACAATCGATATCAAAATGAAAGAGTGTCAAAAAATACATCGAAAAATGTGAAAAAAATTTTCCCCGTGAGACATCTCTGTGAGCATGGAGCACAAAATGTGTTATCAATGATCCATGAGAACCCCATCATTGATCAGTGATTGGGCCATAATTGATTGTTTGGGTCAAAGATTGCCTCACAACTTTTTATGGTTTAATTATTTTTCGATAATTCTTTTTGCTGGAGATGGTTCCTTGTTAAATAAGTTAACAATGTACAGGCGGCTCAGCGTCGTCATAGAAAACTGCGGAGGGAATCGATTGTCTATTAATAGAGCGCCTTATGGGTGAAGATTCGAAACGAGAAGAATTAGCAAATTTTTGCTTGGAAGTCCAAGAAAGGATGGGGAAGATTTTACTTTTTCGCTCATTTGTTATGTTAGATTGAGCTCGTGGACGGATGTATTCGATTTTGTCATTTCGTTCTAAAGGCACAAGTTCACTGTATTTTCTAGACTTATTTTGATTGTGAGGAAACGGTTCGGTTGAATGATTAGAATCGGTGGATGGGGAGTTGAACATGAACGTTTTGATTTCCAGTGGCGAATTTGGTTGGGGCGCCCTGTGGAGGCGGATAGCGGTAGGCTTGACCAATTGCGGCTGTGGTTGGCGGTTGTCGAGCTGGAGCTGCAGGGTTGCCGACATACGCATTCCCATTTCCTTCGATGGCTTGGATTGAACTATAGGGATTGAAGTGCGGCGAAGGCCGGGTTTGGTTGACGGCTGAGAACGCGGATCTTCCTGAACCGGATGAAAGTGATGCTGCTGTCGACGCGGCAATTGCGGACTGCCCACTGCCGACTCTTCCGCTATATGCAAACCATGCATTGAAGGCTAAACATTTTATTAAAGGAGGCGTAACATTTATAGCCTATTCTCGAAAAATCGGAAAAAAATTTTCTCGTTGAAACGCAGTTCTTCCTGATTTTCAGGGTCAAGCTTAATTTTTCACGCTTCGAAAATGCGCGCAATCGATTTTTCGCCTAGAAATCACCCGAAAAAGTCGGTTTTTAGAAGAAAATCGGAAATTTTTTTTCGATTTTTCGAGAATAGGTGTTACGCTCCCTTTAAAATTGATATGAATGGCTTACCATCATAGTAGTCGGTGTTGTTTGTTGCGAACTGCTCTCTGTCGACGAGCGGGTTTTGGTACGACGGTACGTTCCGGTTTCCTTCATCAATGGGGAAGGATGGTTGTGCTGTTGGATAAGTTGGCGCTCCACTCGGCCTAAATCATGCTTTTGTGTTATTAGGATTTTTAAAGGGCCAGTCGAGTGGGGAAAAAAGTTGCCATTTTTTGTTGACATTCGGAAAATTCATGAAAAATGGAGCATTTTTTGTTTTTATGGCATATTCTGAATCGTTGTAGTTTTCGAAAAAATTTTGAATTTGTTACAAGCTTTTCGTTGTAATACACAAACTTTTTTGAATTTTTTTGCGGAAAAATCGATTTTTGCATTGATTTTTTAAATTTTCATAAAATGAACATTGTAGCAACTTTTTATAGCTAAATGAGACGAACAAAATGACATCAAAATTATCCAATTTAAACATTGTTTTGGGTTATTGAAACGAAAACTCTAATTCATGTTTTCGTTTCAATAACAAATTCAAATTTCAAACGCAATTATCTCGAAAACTACAACGATTCAGAACATGCCGTAAAAACCAAAAATGCTCCATTTTTCATGATCTTTCCGAATATATCATTTTTTCATATGATTGTATCTGAGTGGCCTGGTACTTTAAGCATACAGATTCTTCTGTATAAGCTTCATTAGCAGGACCGGGTATGATCCAACGTTGAGAGTCTTCTTAGAGTTATCAGCTTCATCGGATCTTCATGATATTGGCGTATGTTGAATTCTCAAAGAGTCACTTTTCTGGTCGAGAAGTGATCTTTGAACGATATAACCTTTTAAGCTAATTAAGCGTTAACCAGCATCTCTACTTATGTCAATTTTTTAGGCAAAGATCTTGACCATTTCTTCATTCTATTGGGAGGTCATAGAAATAGTCATAGAAACAACCAACAGTTCTAATTTGGCATATTGCCGTGTAGACTTAGAAACGTTTAAAAACGTATGTAATTTTAAGTATTATACGAATTATTAGATATAAATGATAGAAGTGTGCAAAAACAACTTTATGAATATACAGGGTTGTCCGAAAAAAGGTGGATTCTTGTGATTTTTTGAGACCCGAAAATGTATTGTTCTAAAAATGATCCCTCTAGGGGTAATGCGAGGAATTGATTGCGCGCATTCCCGAACCCTAAAAATGCTTCCCTGACCAATTTGTGACAAACTATAAAAATACACCGTCAAGTATTCACCAATTAACGGGCACCAGTTGTAGGTCTCAGTAGCACAATGGTAGTGAACGGTAGCCAGGAGCCGGGTTCAAGTCCCGGTCGGGTCCGAAAACTTTTGCCTAATTTAAAAAATAAATAAAGTTAAAACCCAATTTTAGTACACCTTATATTCTGCTAGTGCGCTTTCCGTCTCTTGTAGTTTATTTGAGCTCCCTTTGCCTAGAGAAAATTCGACTTATGAACTTAGTCTTGAAAAAGAGATTCCCACAATGTGTTTCCACTTTGCAAGCCTTAATTTTACTCGAACAATTCGTTTATTCCATATTGAACTAATCCCTCGTGCATTAACTATTCGTACGCGAGATTGTCATGAATGTCCAGAATGCCATCCACATGGAAAGTCGAACCCAAATGGGTTACAAAGGTATCGATTTAGATCTGTCTCCCGGTTCTCAATTGAAAAATAAAATTGCAAATGAATTTATAAGGTTGAGCCGATTTTACAAGTACTTGTAAAAATTTACAAGTAAAAGTGAAAATACAATTACAAGTACAAGGACCGGAGTAAGAGGTCCCAATGGGGTACTCTCCACTCAAACTTCGCCAAGACTGTACACCCTCTATTCACGTATGGTCTCGGGAGTGTGAAATTAGGATTCCCCACATAAAATGACCTAATAAAGGGTGTTTTCGGATGAAATTTTTTTTACTTTTGGACATGATAAATGAACCTGATTCTATACTTGCTTCGATTGTCACAATATAGAGAATCTACTCAGTTTTTTATGCCGAATTTGTTTTTTTAACTAAAAGTACTCTGAAAAATACAATTTGAAAAATAAACTTCACAAAAAATAATTTATACAAAGTTGAAAATTTGCGAAAACTCGCATGAATAGCCGAGTGGTAGTGCGCCTGACTTTGGATCTTAAAATCTCTGGTTCGATGCCACCTTGCGTTAAATCGTTTTGTCTCACATTTAATAGAGAGTACTTTTTGTCAAAAAAAGATTTAGGAGTCGTGTACAGAATAAAAATTTGAGAGGATTCTCTATCTTGTAACAATCGTCTCACTGAGTGTTAATATACCAAAAGATTTTAGTTTCGCCAAAATCGAACAATATAAAGATAGTAAACATCCAGACGATAAAGTTTGTATCGTAGGTATTCAAACTTCATTAACAATTGGTCAACATATTCATTGCATTAAACCATTTTGGGGTTATTTTGCATATACATGTATTGCAAATGGTAGATTGAACTATTATTTAGAGACTCCTCCAGTCGGTGCTTTTTCTCCAAACGAGACTATAACAGAAAACGTAAAAATATTAGAAATGTTAATCAAAATAAAACTTTATTTTTTCGAATTCAGCTTTTCAATTTTTTTCGAATTTTTCAATTTTTTATATTTTTCGAATTTTTTTGATTTTTAAATTTTCGAATTTTTTAAAAAAATTTCGATTTTTTCATTATTTTTCGATTTTTTTCAATTTTCTAACATTTTCGAATTTTTTAAATTTGTTTCGATTTTTTATGATTTTTTTCGAATTTTATCGATTTTTTTTCTATCTTTTCGGATTTTTTCTATTTTTTAGGAATGCAAACCGTGCCATCCTAATTGTGAATCTTGTACTTCTTATGGAAACAGTGTAATAATTAACACGTGCAAATGTAATAATGACAGTCAAGAAATTTCTGTTAATGGGACATATCATTGTATAAAAAAGGATATTCCAAAGAAGAGCGAAATAAACGAAACTTTACACACCACCATTCCTACAAGTCACCATGTTCAACCAGATGAAAAGGCTCCACATTCGCCATTCGTCACAATTTTGTAGGTTTTCTTAAAATCACACATGCTCTTCCGTATTTTAAGGTATATCGTGAACAGAGGTAAAAAAAACTACGAATTATGAAAGATTTTTCATTATCTTACACGTCTGGTCACGATATACCTCAACATACGGAAAAGCATGTGGATTTTCGATTTTTTCTATTTTTTTCATTTTTTTCCTATTTTTTCGATTTCTTTCGAATTTTTTTCGAACCTATTCAATTTTTCGAATTTTAATCCCCTTCCCAGCCGAAATATTTTTGCTTTTTTAATAAATGTTCTTTGTTTTGAAAAAAAACGAAAAATTGGATAGAAATTGAAAAAAATTTAAAAAAAGCGAAAAATTGAAAAAATTCGAAAAAATTGTAAAAAATTGAATCGAAAAAAAATCCTGGGACGATCCCTTGAGCGTCGAAGGCGCTCGGTCTCCCGATTCTGCATCATAAAAAAAGGTATCGAAATTATATAAATTGTATTTTAGACTAATCATCATTTCTATCGCCCTGATTATTTTAGTGGGTGTTGCCATTGTCTTGCTGTTTATATATTTAAAAGTAATGAATTTTTCTAATACTAAAGTGATAATTTTGGTCCAAATTTTTGATAGGATCCAATGGCATAGTCATGGGAGGAAGCACTAGAGATCCGTGCTCACCCTTCCACCAGCAAAAAAATATCTTTTAGAATGGCGTGTTTTTTTTATTGAAAAATGGTCAAAATTTTGGATTTTTCTTAACCGGTGCCCCCTCCATCCGACCTCCCTCTAGCTACTTCACTGATAAGGCTCCTCAAGAAAATCGGCCAAAAATGACCGATTTTGGAAAAAAACCATCATAATCTTGGGGGTGAAAATTTTTTTCGCAAAAGTGACTAATTTGATTCGAAAAAACGCACTCCCGAATCATGAAAACACATGTTCTTACCGGAGAGTAAGAATTCTTACCCTAAAATACATGTTCACAAAAACATGGTCAAGATAGCATTTCAAATTTCGCGAGTGCGCGTGATTGATTTTTCGCATCAAACCCAAGTCGGGTCACTTTTGCGAATAAAAATATTTTCGAAGATGCACTCCCCAAAGTACACTTCTTTTTGAAGAGAAAGTTAAGTTAGAAAGTTTTATTTCTGTCTCTCTCTTCAGGAGGAATGAGAAGTACGCAGTCCACAGTAGGAGTTACTCCCAAATTACTGGGGCTTTTTTGCGCATGCCCAACGCCCCGGGACTAGGGGATTCCACATGCTCAAGGCTTCGAAAACCGAACTTAGATACTCCGGACCCAACGTTGCTTAACTTGCAAGATCGGACAGTCCGACGGCGCACCGAGATAACTATGCTTCCTTTATTACTAAATTACGATACTACCTGATACTATTATATTAATGGGTTATAGCGAAACAAGAAAGCTGTTGATCATACGTGTACAATTTCTACTAGTAACTATCCAGAAATGAAACCCTTGAATCCGACTCCTTCGCAGAAAACGAACTCTACTTTTCTAAACGATGATTATGTAGAGAAACCTTCGGTTGTTACACCATCCAACACCGAAGCAAAAAATCCACCCAACGATATTCCAGGGTAACGATTGATAACAAGCATTTATTTAGAAAAATATCATGTAGGAACAGTGGCGCAATTTGGGGAAAGAAAAGGGGGAACTTCGGAGCTACTTCGGCTGGGGCTGGAGACCCAGTCAACATGGTCTCAAAACTTATGTTAAAAATTTTGTTCGAAAATGCGCTTTCTAGGGGTAACTTGACATGAGAAACACGATTCTGATGTTATTTTCACGCCAAATGCTTCAGAAATTGTGAAAAAAAATAGACAAATGAATGCCGGACAGTTGGTAGACCTGAGGCAGTATCACTTTTCATACAATTGTTTTCGTACGGTACTTTTCGTACAATTATTTTTCGTACGGACTTTTTGTACAGGTACTTTTCGTACAAATACAAGGGGGAGGGGGCAAAAGTCCTCGCCCCTTACGGGGCGGTATATCCTCGCATAAATTGCTCCTTAGGCGAGGACTTTTCGCCCACTTGGCGAGTAATTTTGTCCCCCCCCCCTTTTGTATTTGTACGAAAAATTCGTACGAAAAATATTTGTACGAAAAATACTTGTACAAAAAGTACCGTACGAAAAGTACTTGTACGAAAAGTCCGTACGAAAAATAATTATACGAAAAGTACCGTACGAAAACAATTGTACGAAAAGTGATACTGCCCGACCTGACAGTTGGTTAATCTGGACAGTTGGCCGACCAGAATTAGGTCTTCGAAATGAAGGTTATGAAGATCCTTTGATAAGGGGTCGTTCACATATCACGTGATCAGATTGAGGGGGGGGGTAGCTGAAATGATCACGGTGGAGTGGGGGGAAGGGGGGGGGGTCAGGCCATTGATCACGTGATCAGGCACGTAGCGAAATCAACTTTTATTAGAAACTTAAAAATTTTTAGAACAATTTCAATCGAGACACGGCCTGGAAGAATAAACACTATTAGAACTGATGAAATAGAAATGATGACTGATCAACCTCTAGGAAAAGGTTCATTTGGTATTGTTTATCAGGTATTTAGATTTTTGTAAATTTTTAAGTGTAGGGTGTCCAACAAAAACGACTCGTACATTTCTTTTTTTGGAAAAAATCGATTTAAAAAAACGAAAAATTGGATAGAAATTGAAAACAATCCGAAAAATTGAAAAACTTCGAAACAAATTTTAAAAATTCGAAAAAAATCAAAAAAATTTTTGCCATCAAAGCGAAGCCGAAGGTTGAGCCCTTGAACTCCTTCGCCGCTCGGTCTCCCGGTTCTTGAAATGAAATTGAGGCACTATAACTTTTGTCACGAATTGAGTTTGTTACGCTAACTTTGGGAACGAATACTGGTCACCGACATGGAAGACAACACCATCAAGAGTAGGATCATCACCGAAGAAGCACACCAAGTTCGTGATGCCTCCATCCCACGAATTACTCTTGACTCAGGCAAAGGACTCGGCTTCACGCTATCACGACATTAGTATAAAAGAATACGATTTCGTGCGAAATAAAAAGCGCATGATCTCATTTTTGTGGGACACCCTGTAAATCTTCGTTTAAAGGGGGTACAAATCGGAGTCCGTTCTTCGAAAAAATTTTTTTGACAATTTTTGTAAAAAATACATTCCTAGGGGTAATTTTATGAGAGAAATCGATTCCGCGCATGCCCGAAACATGAAAATGCTTCCTTGAGTCTTAGGTTTTTCTAGGCGGGGAATAGATTCACGGTTCGAGAGTTCGCTTCAATAGATTCCCCGTCTAGAAAAACCTAAGAATCGACGGTTTTCTCATAAAAATCCGAAAATGTTTGATTTTCGCTTCAATACACCCACCCCATTCCCTGAATCAGGATCAAGGAAGCGTTTTCATGCTTCGAGAATGCGCGAAATCGATTTCTCGCATAAGATTACCCCTAGGAATGTATTTTTTAGAAAAATTTTCAAAAAATTTTTTTTTGGAGAACGGACTCCGATTGTTACCCCCTAAAAAGTAAAATTTGCTAAACATTTATAGGGAAAATATAAGAATAAACGCGTTGCTATAAAATGCTTCCTGAGTCCAATTAATAGAGTCACAGTCGAAGTAAGAAATCTTATCGCGAGTAAAAAATGAATTGTAGAAAGCACTGAATGAAATAGTAATTATGGCACAACAGGGTCATGCGCACGTCCAAAATCTTATAGGAATTGTTATGGATGCTAATATTCGGATTGTAACTGAACTAAGACAAGGAAGTTTATCCGAGTTTTTACCTACCAACCATGTTGGAATGCCTTATTTATTGAAATATTGCCAACAAATTGCTTCTGTAAGAGGATTTTTTATTGACTTTTTTCTCAACAAATAGGCAATTTTGACCAAAATTTGATATTTTTTATTTAAAAAATTTATTTTTTTGCTCGCGCCCAGGCTCACAAGGAATAGTGGCAAAGTGTCAGTCAGGGATTTTCAATACAATTATTATTATTTGGGAAACTTTATGGCTTAGGCCTAAGGTCAACCAAAAGAAAATTTTCCTTGAGGCGGGGGGGGGGCGGTGCCCCCTTTGGCTACGCCCTTGCCTGATTCACCTATGTTTAGGGTATGCAATATTTGCATGGTTGCGGAATAATTCATGGTGATCTTGCAGCGAGAAATGTCTTAGTTAAAGATCAAGACAATGTTTTAGTGTCTGATTTCGGTCTAGCACAAATTTGTTATCGTTCAAATGGTGTTCCAATGCCAGAACAGGTAAATGCATTAGATGGATTAACCATTTTTTTACACATATATATGTTATGGGAAAATCTGTTTCTCAGGAATATCTGATTTTCCCGGGAAAATCTGAATTGATCGATTTTCCCGGAGAAAAGCCTTAGGCTTAGGCTTAATCTTAGGCTAAGGTTTAGCCTTAAGCTTAGCATTAGGCTTAACCTTAGCCTTAGGCTTAGTTTTAAGCTTAGCCTTACAAGTAACACTAGGGAGTTGACAAAATTAAAATACATCCAATCTTTAAAATTTAATATAAGTTATTGTTATTAGAGTGAACACATATCAAAAAATAACCCACCGATATTTGAAACAATGTAGTTTAGGAGATCATGCATAGGCCTATAGCCTGATATAGACCTATACATGAATATAGGTCGAAAATTGAAGTTGCTCAAATTTGTCCGAATAAAAGCTAAAAATATTCTACTCGATGAGATACATCGAACATATTTTTTATTTTGGCTCAAAACTTTATATTTAAGGAGATAATGCACCTCAAATTTGTTAAAAATACACTAAAATTGGGTATTATATATGTTTAAATTTGTATAAAAATATAATTATCAAGCAAACATTTTAAATTTTGTTTTTAAAAAATGTAGCATGTATGGACGAAAATTTTTTAAAAATCTGGCCAATGAAGTGCACTAAATTCAAATTTATACAAGTTTTCATTGACTATCAGGAACTCGAATTTTTTCAACTATATAAAATGTTGTTTAGCGTGGTCCGGAAGTGAGATTTTGGATTTTATTGCTTTTTTGATTGACAATTTTCCCCTTGCTGGATGGGCGGTATTAAAATTTATGTAAATCGGCCATGTTTGGGTAGGTGGGTGGTCATTTACTTCTCCCCCTTGAACACGTGTTTCTCATATTCCCTTTCCTCTACCCCTTGAAAAATTGATTTTCTTATCTTTTTATGGGTATATATGGACTGTACTTTTCTTTGTTTTATTTGTTTTGAGAGTAATTAATCGTATTGATTTATTCTTCATCATCTTTAGATTTTAAAAATGTCTGTGCCTATTCGAGATGCGACGGAAAATGATCTAGCTTCGATCGTTTCTATTTATAACGATAATATTGAAAATACTTGTGTTGTTTGGAGCGATTATACCGTAGACATTGAAAATCGAAGAACTTGGATGAGAAATAGAAAAGAAGCAGGTATGCATTTTTGCTATAAATAACATGGTACCTAGTCTACTATCTTAGAGATGCTCCATAGTAGGCTTCCGAAGCTCACGAGGCTTCCGAGAGCCTGGAAGCCAGGCTTCCGACAACCCGGGAGCAAAGTTTTTCACATGCTCTTGAAAGGCTAGAAAAATAGTTCTGTACATTTTTTCCAGGTATTTGTAGAAGGCTTCTTTGTCTTCTGGAAGCATCGGAAACCAGTTACTGAAGCCTGGCCTTCGGAAACTAGGTTTCAGAGGCTTTCGAAAGCCTAGCTTCCGAACGTCAACTATATTCGTTGGCTTCCGAAAGCATGGCTTCCGATTCTTTCAGGAGCCAAAAAAAAATTAAGGCGCATCCCCTAAAGTTAGACCTAATTTTTTAAATTTCTACACGATTCATCTCATTTATTTAGGCTATCCTATCTTTGTAGCCGAAGTCAACTCCAAAGTTGTAAGCTATGCTACTTATGGACCGTTTCGAGCTAATGATGGATATCGACATACAGCGGAAATCGCATATAATGTCGAACGTAGCCAAAGAAGAAACGGAATAGGTCGAGCTATGCTAACTGCTCTTATCGAATCTGCTAAAAAACAAAATTTACATGTTCTAGTTATGGCTATCGATAGTCAAAATACAGCTTCCATAAAATGTGCTGAATCTATAGGATTCGAAATTACCGGTAGGATGCCTGAACTTGGAACCAAATTTGGAAAATGGTTAGATCTTGTTTTAATGCAGAAAATTTTATCATAAATAATATTTTTTTTGTTGAATTTTCTAGAGGATTAGTAAAAAAACGAAAACAAAAACAAAGTTTGAAAAATTTTTTTCAAAAAATCCAATTTTTTACTCACACTCACGTATGTTTCAACCCATAGAAAAACGGCAAAAAGTGTGAGCCGACATATAACGTTTATTTACTACTAAAAAAAATAAAGAACAGATTATAATTTCAAATCAGCTACATCTTTCTTGTCCTCTTCTTGTTCACTAATACCTTCACTAGACAATGTTGACAAAGTAGTGCTTGAGTCGTTGCCACGAAGTTCTGCAACAATTTCATAAATTTCTCGGCCTTTCGTTTCCGGCATAGCATGAGCAATATAGCTGATGCAGAATATAGCCGGGATGACAAACAACGGTATGAATGCCCAGATGTCAAGCAAGTTATAAAGTGGTAAAACGGAGAAAGTGATGATGAATTGCATGATGGTGTTCACAGCCAGCACGGTAGATTGGATGATCGAGCGGTATTTTTGAGGGGTTAATTCGGTGGAGATGAAAACGGAGATGGGTCCGAGAGCGGCTCTAAAATATAAATTTAAAAAATTTTTTCTGGACTTGTCACACACGTGTTTCGATCCTTAGCGCATGAGAAAAATCACCGGTACTACTTAGCTGCCCCAAGTGATAGGGTACTAGAACCAGAAAAATTAAAAAATTTTTCTCAAAATGACTCTATTAGGGGTAATTCGATGCGGGGAATCGATTGCGCACATTTTCGAAGCTTGAAAATGCTTCCCTGCCCCTGATTCAGGGAAAGTGGTGTGTGTATTGAAGCGAAAATGAAAAAATTCAGATTGTAACGTTGAAATCTGGCAACTCTACCCATCACTTATAAGCTTACCCATAGGTGATGCCATACGAGAAAAGCGATCCTATACACCCATATTTAAACCACCCTCCATAATAGAAAGCCAATCGATCAAAGGCTATATATGCAACGATGGCAAGAGTATTGACGACTGCACTTGTTAAAAGCATTCTTTTCCGTCCAAAGTTTTCTACTATAGAAGCTCCGACTATGCCAGCACAACATTCTAAGATAATGTACGCAAATGAAGTGTACTAAATTCAAATTTATATTAGTAAATTTGGACTTGTTCAAACCTGTGAAACTTTTGCAGAAAAATGGGCTTCCAATAGCAAACTTGATAAATACAACATTGTCCATACGGGTATAATGAGCTAAAATTTTGTTGTCTTTAAAGCACCAATCCGAGTGAAAAAAAGTTGCTCTTTTTGTTGATATTCGACAAGTTCATGAAAAATGGAGCATGTTTTGTTTTTACGGTAAATTCTGAATCGCTAATGGTTTCGAGATAATTGCATGTGAAGTTGGCGATTTTTGAAATCTGTGTATTACGACGAAAATATGTTTCTGATAATAAATGTAATTAGTTAATTAGCCTGATTCAATAAAAATGGTCACTAACATTTCAATAAACAACTTTTATTGAATCAGGCTAATTAATTATAGCTAATTATTAACGCGTTCATGTTTTCGTTGTGATAAACAGATTTCAAGAATCGCCAACTTCACATGCGATTATCTCGAAACCGTTAGAGATTCAGAATTTACTGTAAAAACAAAAAATGCTCCATTTTTCATGAACTTTCCAAATTTCTACAAATTATGGCAACTTTTTTCCGCTCTTAAACCAAAATTTGCATAAAAACTAACTTGTATGGATAAAATTCCAAGTAGTAGAGCTTTTCTTAAGTGCCCCACTTTGATGACCTTGATGAGAGCTTTTTTGAGAGGAATGTCGATTTTGTCTTCTTTTGCTTCTAATAGCATGGTTTCTAGTTGTTTTTTAGGATTGGAACGTTCTCCTAAAATATTTTAAGAATAATTTTAACTAGTACATATGGGGGGAACAGGGAGGCAGCAACAACACAAATTATAGGGGCCTTTAACGTGGTTTCGACGCCACGAAGGCATCATGACGGTTTACGACGTCATGACAACGTCGCGGCGTCATGACGGCATCGTGACATCACGACGCATCGAGACGCTACGAAAGCGTATGACGGTTTGCGACGTCACGACGGCGTTGCGACGACATGACAGCGTCGCGATGTTATAACGGCGTTGCGAAGTCATGGCAGCTTCGCGGCATCATGAAGGCATCGAGACATCACTTCACGACATCATTACGGCGTCGCGATGTCACGACGGCGTCGCGGCTTCGACGAGTAGAACGAATGGTGGATCGCGGGGGGGGGGCGAAAGACAAAAATTTCCTTTAGACCCCCACCCCGCGAGGAGATTTTACGACCCCCTATTCATCTATGCCTTACCCTGATAAAAAATCAAAGCTTCCAATGCAGCCTTATTGTCATTTTTATGGATCAACAAAAACTTAGGAGTTTCTTTTAAAGGAAACATAATTAACAGTGCCAAAATTCCTGGTATTAAGCCAACACCTAAAGCGAAAAAAAATTACATGATATTTTGATTACTACCATACCTATAAGAAGATCAATATGGTGTCCTAAAATAACATCCAAGCCAAAAGCGAAGCCAAAAACATTTATGAATAAGAAGGATGTTTCGATTAAAAAGCTGCATGTGCCTCGGACATTCGTTGGCACAGCTTCCTAAAATGAAATTTCTGGATTTGGATTTAGCATAGCACTTTTTTGGGCATCTGACGATTTTAGGGATACACGGGTTTTGCGATCCTATCAGAGTTCGAGGATGCGATGGGCCCATGTCCCAATTGATCTGGGACCCTGTGTGACGAAATGCTACATAGTTTAATCTATTTTTTCATGCATATGTAATATTTTGCACAACTTAGCTATTCAGGAGGCGGTCCAAAAATCCTTCAAAAAAACTATATACCTGAATAAAAACCACTAGAGTATTGAATGAAACACCAGATGAGGAAGAAGCGATCGTTCTTGCCACTAATAAAAATTCTGGAGATTTCACAAGTACCGCAATAACAGATAAACTTGTTCCTAACAAGCTAACCATTGCCGATAGTATCAATGCCACTAAAACAGTCGTATTTTGCTAAATGGAAATTTTTCTTTTTCCTACTTTTTCTTCCATAGTTGTCCGTCAAATAGGGTGTTATAAAAGTTCCGGCGAGAAAGCCAAATGTCCAGATGTTCAAAAAGAAGCTCCACAAAAATGTGAATGACCATTTTGATAGGCCATGCGGACTTCCTCGCTCGATATAGGAATCATTGAAGAAGTTTCGGAAGCCATTGTAGGCGGTATTTGCATACGAGTTTGAGTAGCTATCCTAGAATAATCCAGTAAATAACAGTAATCATGAAGGATCTGGTTAGTGGTTAGTCAGATTATTGAAAAATGGGTATTTTTTGAAAAAATTTACAGGGGCGGGGGACGTAACTGAAAAGATGTGGGATGGGGGTAATCCTACTACTATAAATGTGTAATATTTGTGAGTATGGTTGTCCATACGATCTTGGGGATACTTCATTCAAACTATCAACGCTAAAACAAAAGTTTTAGGGGACGCTGTGAGAAGACGATTGACACCAAAATCATCGAAATCGGAGACAAAAATTTTTTCATTTTTTGAAAAAAGCGAAAAATTCGAATTTTCAAAAAGTTCTTCAAATCAGCTGATTTTTTGTACTCAGGGGTTTTCGGGTATGGGGAACACGGATTCGAAGAGATTTTTAAATTTTGACTGCACGAAGGGGACGAATCAGAAAAATTTCATAAAATTTACACATGTGTAAAACCTTCAAAAAATCAAAAATTCAACTTTTTAAGTAGGTTTTGAAGTGCTCGGGAGTGCCGCTTGTGTCAGTCCGCGAGCGCTCAGCTAAGAAGAGCTCTGAGCGATCAGTACTATTTTACCATACCTGAAAGTTAGTCAAAATCGCGAGTAGACCAAAAAGTGCTACAAGACATTTTGGATTCCCTTGTGGTGCTAACATTCACAGTTCAATTCTCTTGTAATGTAATCAACCAATTAGGTGTTAATAAAAACGATAAAGCAGTAATAGACTCCAGTACGAAATAATTGGGCACTTTTAATTGAGAAATAAAAGTCTTCACCATTCAGTACCCTATTGTTTGGGCTGTTTTGATCTGAAAATAATCTTTGCTTATAAAGGCTTCTGCAAATAATTATCACAGAAAAATCCGGAAACCAACTTTCAGTACTGATGTACTGGTCTTTGAGTACTGATCATTTTTGAATATGGGTCTTGATCTTGCTATCGAGGATTTTTATATGGTATCTTATCAGTGGTCTTAAAAGACCAGTGACACTTTGAGATCAGAAGGCAGTTTGGCGATTTGAGCGGATAAAACCGGTCCTTGTTCTATATTAATACAAAGTGGGCGTACCTGCGCTGCATCTATTGCTCGAGGGGTTTTAGTTCATTTTCGCTTCAATATACCCACCCCAACCCTGAATCAGAGTCAGGTAAATTTTTCCATTCCTTGAAAATACGCGCAATCGATTCCTCGCATAGGAAAACCCCTACACAGCCTGTTTTCTGGTGAAAATTTGAAAGTTCATTTTCGCTTTAATATACCCACCTCGTCCTCGGATGGGATCTCCCTGAATCAGGGAAGCGTTTTTACGCTTCGGGAATTCGTGCAATTGATTCCCCGCATAAAATTACGTCTAGGCAAAAATTTTTATCCGTTTTCGGACACTGCAAAAAGAATTGGCTGCTAGCGGGATCGAACCTGTGGGTCCAAGTTACTTAACTTTGCCAGATCGGATGGAATTTCTCTTTACAAGGGCTGGGGAACTTTTTTAGGATTGTGGCTGGAAATAGGCTTTAATCCAATTAACAAATGATTTTCTCGAATTTTCGATCAATATACAGAATGAGGCAAAATTACTGCACTTTTTTTGTTAACAAGTAGCAGCAAACAAGTAGCAGGCAGCTGGCCTAAACCAAGCTTTTCTAGTTCCATGATTTATTTCGCTTAAGAAAAGTATATTCGCGATTAAAAAGCAAAAAAAAATACGATTGTAAAGAGGGATAGACAATTCGAAGAAAAAAAACAAAAAATGTGCAGTAATTTTGCCTCATCCTGTACAGCTTTACTTGAATCCGAGCTCAAATTCGGATTCCCCGTACATTTTTACTCCAAAAGGGGTTGTTTTTTAGGCAAAGATGCGATCTTTGCGACTTTTTGCTTCAATACACAAAACGCCTTCTTTGAATCAGAGAAGCGTTTTTTCGCTTTAAAAATGTCAAATTTGAATTCCCCGCATGTTTTTACCCCTAGAGGGGTCATTTCCAGAAAAAATTTTGAAAATTTTTTCACAGGGCCTCCTATTGTGTAATAGCTCCGAAATTTTTTTAATTAAAGGACCAGTCCACTTTTGAACCGAATTTTTGTTCAAAAGTGGAAAAGACAGTTCACGTTGGGGCAACCACTTTTTACTTTGGAAGTAAATTCCAATTCGACAACCCTGCAGAGATATTTGGCATACAAAATTGCATAGAAATTTTAAATGTGTTTGTGTATTGAAGCGAAGGGATTGATGCCGTTTGAATTTCTGATTCAAATCTGTTTATTGAAACGAATTAATCTATGTTTACAAGGATCTTAAAGTTTTCATAAAATGAACATTAGCAATTTGATATTTTTGGTGTCGAATAAAACGACACCAAAAATATCAAATTTGAAATTTGATTTGAGTTATTGGAAAGAAAACAGATTTGAATTAGGAATTCGAACGGCATCAATCCCTTCGCTTCAATACACAAACACGTTTAAAATTTTTATGCAATTTTTTATATCAAATATCTCCTCAGGGTTGTCAAATTGAAATTTACTTCTAAAGCAAAAAGTGGCTGCCCCAACATGAACTTTTTTTCCACTTCTGAACAAAAATTTGGTTCAAAAGTGGACTGGCCCTTTAAATCCAATAATTTCTAATAAAAACCGAACACGACTATCCTAAAAACACGCCAGCCAGACAAATGACTTTTATAAGTAAAAAAATGATTGCTCTTTGCATCTGTCCGTAGTCGTTCTTCTTTTTCATTTCTTTGCTCCCTGGGATATATTAGACGTGTGTTCCGTCTTTCGATTTCACAAGCTTGTGCGATAGAAAAGTGTTCCCTTGTTCCCTCAGAGTTTAATCTTCGAACATATCATGGGATAGAATAATGCTCAAACCTTTTTATGACGTCAATTGAAACTGATATGCCTACAAAAGCACACATAATTAAGCCATAAAATAAACAATCTTATACCTAATAGGAGATTTAAAATTTTGATCCAATTAAAAGTAAGAAAAGTCAAAGCTTAAAGTTTGAGCTGCTCAAACTATGACAAAATTGATCAAACATCCAACGATAGAATTGTTGTTTGATAAGAAAGAGTTTCTCTTGTCCATGAAATACATCCGAATTCAAACAATTGACACCAGACTCGATAAATGATGATAAAAGCTAGTGATAAAGTTAATTGTTTTTGCAAAGATTTTAGGTACTTTAAAGAGGGTGCATTTTACGATCATTTAGGAGCAAAAAAATTGTTTCGTAAAAATGACCCTATTGGGGGTAATTTTATGCGAGAAATCAATTGCGCGCCCTCCCGAAGCGTAAAAACGCCATCTTGACCAAGTTTTCGTGAAAAATTTCCTTTTTTTTCTTTTTTTCTCATCTTTTTTCGTCGCTCTTTTCGCCCATTCCCTTCTGCAACTCGGAATTTTCAGCAAGCAATTTTAAAAATGCAGCGCGATAATAATGCGATAAATTCTCGTCGTGAATCTATGGTGCGGCGTAGCGGTTCACGTAGTCAACAAAGACCATGAAAATGACTCTATAGGAGTAATTTTATGCGGGGAATCGGTTGTGCGTATTCCTGAATCATGAAAATGCTTCTTTGACCCTGATTCAGGGGTATGTGTATTGAAGCAAAATTTTCATGCTTCGGGAATGCATGCAATCGATTTCGCGCCTAGAAAACCTTTAGAAATCGGGGTTTCCTGCGAAAAATCAATAATTAGTTCATTTTCGCTTCAATACACATACCCCTGAATCAGGGTCAAGGAAGCATTTTCAGGGTTCGGGAATATGCACAATCGATTCCCCATAAAATTATCTCCTATAGGGTCATTTTCAGAAAAAATTAAAATTTAAAAAATAACGCTATTTTAGTTTCATCTCCCTTAGGAGTACCAAGAATGCCTTTTTAAACGTTACTTAGCAGTTGAGATGTTGACTTTATAAGACAAATAGGGATCTTGTACTTCAAATAAAAAATGATTTGGTTCAAAAACGTGTTGCACAATTTGCCAAACTAAAAAAACCCTATTCTAATTCTAGAAGTGTTTATTTAAACAATGACAATTTTTTATCGTTTCGATGAATTTTTTATAAATTAATTTGGCGAGTAAAACTTTTTAAGATCAAATTGACGGGTATTTTTGATCATTTTCACCCACACATCATTTCCACCTACAAGTCTGATTAGGCGACCAAAAATTGGAAAATTAAAACTGGAACAAGACGCGGAAAATGAAGATGATCAAACGGATTGGAATATTTCGAAGATTTTCATATACTTTAGTGCTATGCACAGAGGCTTTGTGCGTTTATTTCCACGCCAATTTTTCTCATAGGCATATAATGAGCAGACAAAGAAAATGATTCCATTGACCAATCTATTTATAGCAAATTTAAGATTATCATGCGATAAAAATATTAGACTAGCAATTCTACAATAGTGATGAACAAGTTACAAAAAGCGACAATCCTTGTCATCTGCCAGAAATATGCTATTTTTGAGTATGATCATAGGGGCTGTCCAGATATTATGTTTTCATGTAGTGGGGGGGGGGGGGTGTCGTGGAGAGTTTGGGGCAGTCCCTTTTGTACATTTTTTTCGACAATCTTTTTGCGAAACTTCTCATTTTTGATCATTTACACTAAGTCAACAAAACATGTAAAATTAAAACCAGTCATCGGGAAATGTAAATGAGCAAAAAACGAAAAAGTCGTTCTAACAATTTCTAGATCCAAAATAGCAGTTTATTTACGAACAACAATGTCCGGGACTTTTACAACATAGTTATTATTGATATTCGAATCAGTTAAATTTCCATGTTATAAGGCTTTGCATTGTTTTACGAACCTAAAATAAACACAGGCTAATATAGTTCTTAATTAAAGGGGAAGGGCCGATTGAGGCGAGTTATTACAAAAAAATTTTTTCAAAACATAAAAAATGTTCGAAACGATGAAAACAAAATACTGTTTTTGAGGAAAAATCGAAAAAAATTTTTTGGGTGCTTTTTGTCCTTTTTATATTGATTGAAATTTGCTGTAAAAAAGGCCAAAAAACACATAAAAAACTTTTTTCGATTTTTCCTCGAAAACAGTATTTTTTTCATCCTTTCGAACATTTTTTACGTTTGTCGAAAAAAATTTTTGCGATAACTCGCCTCAATCGGCCCTCCTTTAAGCGCTAACTTCTTTTATACTGGCGTTTATAATAGTGTTCATAGTGGCTTCAAGCATTAAAAATAAGGTTTTCAATGCAGCAATTAATGGAATGTAAGGAATAATCTGAGAAATGATTTGCTCATAAATCCAATAGCCTAAACAATTATTTAGAGATCAGCAGGGCCTTAGATATCAATCTCCTATGTAAATATAGGTATATATTCTGCTCGGAGTTAGCCTTAGAGAATCCATGAGCGTAGGAGGCGCTTAATTCCAGGTACTTGATTTCTATGCGCGAAAAAAATCGGAAGCATTTTCTAGAGGGATCATTTTTAGACAAATAAAATTTCAAATACCAAAAACAAATCAAAACAGCCATCCTGTACCAAAAATACGATTTTTTAGCAAAAAAACTCTATTTTCTCCCAAAAAGTTGCATTTTTTACCAAAATGAACTATAGTAGTACCCCTCTCATACCTATAAAAATTTTCTACAAATACCCATTTTTTAAATACCAGCTTCAGTATACCTCCTTCCCCCTCAAATGTGGCGTAGCCACGACATGCCCCGTTCCGATTCTAGCTATTAAACCTGTTCCGACAAACCTGGGCCTTATCATTAAAGAGGGTAACCTTTACAGACAGATCTCCGAAAAAATTTTTTTCGCAAATTTTGTTTTATAAAGACCCTAATAGGGTCATTTGGATGCGAAAAATCGATTACGCGCACCCCCGAGGCTTGAAAATGCTTCCCTGACTTTCATCCGTGAAAAATTTTGTTTTTAGCACAGTAAAATCTATGTAGTTATATACATTTATTGATCAATTATGTTATTATATGTCATTATCCAGGAAGCATTTTCAAGCTTCGGGAATCTTCAAAGCTTTGCTCGCAATCGATTTCTTGCATTAAAATTTCCCTAGAAGAGTCTTTTCTACAAAAATTGAGAAAAAAAATTTTCGGAGATCTGGCTGTAAAGGTTACTTCTTTAAAAACCCTCTAAATTTGTAGACAAACTTACACGCATAAAAGAAAAAAATTGTTGCAAATTGTATTGCAAGAATAATTTCGCCACGTTTCTGAGCTTTATTATGATTGACAAGTTTTCTTCGTGTCAAAATAGAGTAACCAAAAATCTGTAAAAATTCGAACGTACTTTCAATTGCAAGTTGAACTTACATAAGTATAACAAAGAATAGGTATTATGGTCGTAATTACATAAACTGGCATATTCACATA
>JAQGCP010000031.1:0-28434 GCA_034699885.1 Acrobeloides thornei
AACATCTTCATCAGCATAATAATCTAAAGAAGCGCTATCACTCGTCCATGAGCCCAAAATAATAGTACAATTCTAAACAATTTTGGATTTCATTTTTACGAGTAGATTTACTTGTTGATCATATGGGAAATAAAGTATATTAAACCTAAATATAGCCAAAAGTTTATTCAATAGAAGAAATCAGAGCTACTACACTTTAAAATAGTCACTTACAGGATAAGTCGAAGTTAGAAAAATGTTCGACTTTTAAATTTAAAAAAAAGTGATGTTCTATAAAGTTGTTGCCGATTTCAGGAATTCAACGAGCTATCTCTCAGTCCAACCGGATTTAAATTGACCGATAATGGCCTTAAAACGAAAAATACGGGAAAAACACATTTTTTAACATATTTAAAGCCATATCTCGGGCAATTTAAATCCGGTTGGGCTTAGAGATAGCTCGTTGAATTCCTAAGATTACGACAAACAGCTTTCTAGAACATCACTTTTTACGAAAAAATCTAAAATTCTGCCATTTTTTCTTCTTCTTCTTCTTCGAACTTCTGCCATTTTTCTTCTTTGATCCTGTAAGTGACTACCTTAAAGTGCAGTAGCTTCAAGAAATCATACTTGCAATTAATTGTATAGATTGCTGGGTATAAAAATGACATGTTAGAGCCACGTTTCCCTTCCCAATATAAAGAATCTGCTCTTACGTTCATATATCGTTCCGTTTCTTCGTGATTCATTACTACGCTATAAGGTATGAGATCAATTATGGGAGTGCATGATTTTACCTGTTATAAACATAAGTATCTGGGATCCAAACAGAATTGTGTGGAAAGGTAGTCGTGTTAATTAATCCGTATTCGTGTGGATTCCATCCCAAAAGTTCATCAGTCCATCTCTTTCAAAAAATTTTTGGAGCTATTGTGGATCAAGACGGTCACTCCAGGATCAAAAATCGAACAAAAATTTTTCTAAAATTTTTAAAAAATGTCATATTTAGGGATAATTTTATGCGAAAAATCGGTTGCGCGTATTCCCGAAGCGTGAAAACCTTTGTTTGACCTTTAAAAATTGAAAAATACGTATTTTTATAGCATACGTATATATGGGTAAAATTACGTATTTTTCATTTTTAAGGGTCAAGGTTTTCACGCTTCGGAAATGCGCGCAATTGATTTTTTGCATAAAATTACCTCTAAATATGTCATTTTTTTAAAATTTTAGAAATTTTTTTCCGATTTTGACCCTAAGGTGACCCCCCCCTGATCCACAATAGCTTCAAAATTTTAATCGGCTATTTCTTTTATCAGACATGATTATAGGGTTCGAGTTACTGGTCGAATTTTTTAACTTCTACTTAGGCTTATAGCCATAGTTATGTTTTCCCGGCCGAAATTTTGGGAAGGGTGGTGGTGGGTAAATCGATTTTCCAAAGATCCAATTTTTATGGATGACCAGGGAAACCAATTTCCCTTTCCCCTATAATTTCAGATCAAGTTTGTAATATTTTACTTGAATCATCCAAACGTTTAATTTTATATTTTGCTCAGGTTCGTTCTAAAAAATGTCGAAACTTAGATCTTCTTGCTTAAGATTTACTTACGACTAGAATAATTTGATAAAAGCTCATTGTTATATGAATTTTTAATGGTCGATTTTCATCCAATATAGGTCTAACTCTAGGATCATACCGTTTCGAATCCAATAGGTCTTGTATTAGCTTAAGCTTAGGAATAAGGGGATTGTCATTATTTGTTTCATCGTCAATAGTCAATAGTTTTACAGTCTCATAGTCTTCAGTGTCGTTAAAAAATGGTGATTCATTACTAACTATCAATTTAGATGATGTCAGAATAAAAATAATTAACAGCATAATATACATATAAAGTTTCTTAATGCTTAGCCTCTTTGTTTAGCATATAGCTAAAAAATCAGAGTCTAAAGAATGAGTATAAGTAGATCACAACAGTTTATGCTCGTATGTAAAAGTCACAAAACTTTTGGATCAACCTATAAACTCATCCGAGACTTTTAAATAACTCATCCTAGACTTATTTTAGTGTTTTTGAATCAGGTGTTATACCTTTCAATTTTTAAACGCTACAATTGTATCGATAACACTCTCGTTTGATGGACAGCTGATTAATATGTCTTGAAATGTAATAAAGCAGCAAAAAAATCTTCAAATTCTGTCAGCTTAATGATTGACAAAAGACAGAATTTTTTTGTTATTTAAAAAAAGTACTGAGAGTCTAGCGCTCCGCGCTCGGGGGTTGTAACCCAGGGCGGCACTCCCGATAGACTCTCCTCGTTAAAAATGTATTAGTTATTACAAATACTTTTTTTTATTAATCATTGTTATAGCTAATCTTTTTTTGAAAAAAAATTGAAATTTTTTGAGGGCTACCCTCACACAAGTGGTGTCGATTTTCTTCTCTCATCGTTCCCTACAACTTTTGTTCTAGCGTTGTTCATTTAAATCAAACGTTTTCGAGATCGTCTGGAGAGACAGACGCACAGACATTACACGTTAAACGTAGTAGATCATTTTTTGAAAATTTTATTATTTATTTAAAAATTTATAATTTGATACAAAGATAACAAATTTGCATAAATAATTACAATGAACACAAAAATCACCCGGATAGCATCAAAAATGGCATTTTTAAAACTTTGATTAGCACAAAAACTTATTGCTTGAGTAGAGAAAGAATTGTTGATGTAGCACTTTCCTAATGACCCTCGTAGAAAACTGGAGGGTTCTTTGACAAATCCATTCTGAGCAATAAAGTCCCTGATGAGGAAGAGCCGGAATTTTCTCTTTGTTGATGTGAGTGCATGAATGAGCCTTCTTCACTATATGCGGAGTCATCACTGGGAGGTTTGGTGGAGGAGGAACTCGGCACGGGACTGCGGAGGCTTTCGTCGGGGCGATAAGCAGGTGGTGGAGGTGGTTTGAAATTTGGTGGTGCACATCGTACACTACTTCGGATGGTGCCACAAGTGGATGGTGAATACATATCGATGCCATAGTTGTGGTGGCAGCATGGGTGTGGGTTCTGCTCGATTCGATATGTCATTGAATGTGGTCCACCAGCACACGTGCCATATGCATAGCAAGGTGGCAATCTTGGGGTGGAAACTCGAATTGGTGTTCTTGGGATATGCTGGTAGGGTCGAGGAGCCATGTCACGACAGAGATCATCATAAGGAATGGTAGCATATTCATATGTGCCTAAAATAATTTTTTCGTCTCAGATGACAACTTGACTCAAATATCATAATCTCTAATTTAATTTTATCAATATCATAATTTGTGATTTCGTAATTAATGCAATTTTAAGTTATGATATTTTTATCATAATCTATTATCGCGTTTTAAACGAAGTTACAAGTTATGATATTGAAAAACATGAATTATAAATTATGATACTTTTCTAGAAAAAATAGGGGGAAGTCCGCTTAAAGGGGTTTGACTAGCGCAAAAATTTGCCATTCTTACCACTGTCATGTTCTAGCCGGATTTGCTGGCCAGGATGAAGCATTTGCACAGAATGATTGTAGCGTGGATCGATTGCCGCAACCACTCGTGAATGGTAATCTGGTGCGCCATGATATACTTGAGGTGGGTACTAAAAAAAATTTGCATGATTTAAAAAATAACTCATCAATCAAATTAGATTAAAAAAGAAAATTATCATGAAATTTTTTTAAATGCCCAAAGATTTAGAAGTAGCCAGAAATAATACAAAAATTTCAAAAGTGAAAAACATTCAAGCAGGGATACACAAAAAGTCGGATAGTTTCACCACAGCTGAAAGAACACCACTCTCCTGCTTACATACGTGACTCGGTTGGTGTGGACTCTGTACGGGCATGAGGACCATAGAAACCCTGTGCTGTTGAGATGGGACAGGCGATGTATACAAAATATTTGAGCAACTTGGACATTGTCCAGTGTAAATTAGTGAGTCCTCGTGTTGTGCCATCAAAGGTTCGGCAGCTGAGGTGTTGGATTCGAATAAATAGTGGTTTCGTGTAGACGGTGACTTTGACAAAGTGGCGAATTTTTTACGAGTATAAAAAGTATAAGTTGTGCATTTTTGAGAACATTGATTTTTTCAAAATTTTTAACAAAATTTTAGAAATTTTGTATAGTTTTAACAGAATTTTTAATTCAAAAAGCCTACCACCAAATCAGATGTGTTTGATGACCCAGATGAACCTGAATGTGCTGAGGAGGTAGCTGTTGATGGCAAAAATGCCGTTCCTGGCCTATCTTTTAGATCAACTGCATAACTTCTCAAACATAATGGTAACCAATCATTTCTCAGAAGCCACCTTCTATAGTCCTTCTTCATCTAAAATCAGTATTTTTCGCGGTTTAAAGCTGGTTTAAAATTTATGAGTATCATAATGTGTAATTTCCAGTTTTCAATATCATAACTTGTGATTTCATAAATAGTGCATTTATAAGTTATAGTAAAAGTATCATAATTCAAAAGCGTGTAATTAATGAAATTACAAATTATGATAATGAAAACATCAAATTAAAAATTATGATATTTTCTTTAGGACGACTCAACTATCATAATCTCTGATATGTTGTTTTCAATATCATAATTTGTAATTTCATAAATAATGCAATTGTAAATTATGATAGTTTTATCATAATTTGTTATACAATTCTTAATGCAATTACGCGTTATGATATGGAAAATTTGATGTTACGAATTATGATTTCATATTATTCAAGATCTTGTTGATCAGGGGTCAAAAATCGAAAATTTTTTCTAAAATTTAAAAAAATGACATATTTAGGGGTAATTTTATGTGAAAAATCGATTGCGCTGATTCCCGAAGCGTGAAAACCTTTGTTTGACCCTTAAAATCAGCAAAAAATTTGAAAAAAAGTCAATAAATGTGAAATGAGTAAAAATACGTATTTTTCAATTTTTAAGGGCCAAACAAAGGTTCGGGAATGCGCGCAATCGATTTTTCGCATAAAATTACCCCTAAATATGTCTTTTTTTAAATTTAGAAACAATTTTTCGATTTTTGACCCTGGGGTGACCCCCTGATCCACAATAACTCCAAGATTTTCTCTTACCTTCTCATCAAAAATCACATGAAATAGCAGAATAAACAACCCTTGCAACGAGTTGCAAATAGTAAAAGCATATGCAGCAAACATATCTCGTTGATCCACCCAAAATAGCCCAAAAGTCCAAGTTAGACCCAATAGGAATACCAATGCCATAGAACCTTTCAACCATCCCCTTATAGTTTTAATGGTATCAGTATCATGTTTACAGGGTTTGTATCCAATTTTGGAGTGCTTGCACACCACAAATAGAGTCATGATCAAAAATGCGAGGTTGCAAGCCAAAATAAAAGCAACCGGGCCGATGAAACTCATGATGAAATAATTTTCTGTTTGGAGCCAACAATATCGAGTGGTGCCGAAGCCACTGGGGTTCCAATAAGCCGAGATGCCAACGATTATAGCAGGAACACCTTAACATAAATTTTTAAATTGTCAATTGAAAATTAGGCTTACCATAACCAAACAGGTACAAATAAGGTTTTCTAGAACGCTGTGGAGAAAAAACTTGGACTAACATATAATACAGCTGGAAACCTTCTAGTAACATCCACGCAAAAGCTGCAATAAAGAAATATTGCAACGCACCGGCTATTAAGCTGCATACTAGCTGCAAAGATTTCATTTAAATTTGTTATTTTTCAAAAATTTTACCTTTTCTTGAGTTCTAAAAATCCCAAATATAAAGATAGCTTCGGATATGGCTAGTGTCAAGCAAAGATTTTTATGAGCACAAATTCGATCACATGAAGAGTCGCCAAAAATGGAAAATGCGAGGAAACTGAATATGAGGCAAAAAATTGACAGGGTACAACCCGCATAAGTGATGAAAGTTAAAATTACGTCATGTACAAATGGCAGCTAAAAAGAGTTAAATTAATCTTACTACTACCCCCGGTACTCAAATTTAAATATCATAATCTCTAATTTAATTTTATCAATATCATATTTTATGATTTCATAATTAATGCAAATGTAAATTATGATATTTTTACTATAATCTGTAATTGCATTTCTAATGAAATTACAAATTATGATAAGGAAAATTTTAAATTTCAAATTATGATATTCATTTAAAGGGGTTAAGCTTTGCAACAGCATCTCCGAAAAAATTTTTTGGAATTTTCTATCGTTTATTCAATTTTTGGTTTAAAAATTTGTTTTGCTTACTTCAACCCCATGAACATCCATGAGCACCGCAAAATGAGTCAAATGTGAGCAATGGCAAATAACAGTGGTGTCGTTACTATCCACCAGTTTGCAACCCTGGTTTGACCAGTTCAACTGTTCCCTATTCCACCAAACACATTGGGGATTGGACATATTTGGGTTAGCCTTGATGTGGAATGTTATAACTACAGGCCGTTCTAATTTCTGGACTAGTTTCGGCTTTCGATTTCGAACCAAGGAAACAGTAAGAATTTTGGAAACAATTTTTTGTTTTGATGATGTTGAGAAATCTTCAAATTCTTCACTAGGTTCCATATAAACTCCAAGTCGATCATATGCGACATAAATAACGTTTGCGAGATCTAAAAAATCAATTTTTGTTTATCTCAACTTTTCCAATCTCTACCATTTCCAACAAGCTGTAAAGCTTCTTTGGGTATAGCCACACTATCTATTGATTCGTGGTACAAACTTATTGATGGAAATTTCACATAATCATACACGTTGACAGCAGAAACTTGAGCCAAAATGTTGGGTTTTGCGACAATGGTTTCGGAGGTTGCTTCAAGTCCAACTGCTGATCCAATTTTTGGGCTTGGTAGTAAATAAGCCAGAGAGTGTTCTGAAGCCGCCAAAAGTGAATCTGCTACGTGTCGACGCTTTTTAGGCGGTAGGTCCATCCAAGCTTCATATTGGTTGTGGTTGAGCAGATGGTTCAATGAATCCAAGAGCATCTAAAATTTATGGATGGGAAAGAAGGAGAAGAAAAAGATATAAGGGATGAGCTACGTGTCGACGCGTAGCTCTTCCCTTATACAGTCAAACCCCTTTAAGCTGACCCCTTCGGGAGGGGGTCAGGTTATACGGGGTTTTTCAATATCATAATCTGTAATTGATATTTTTCAATATTATAATCTGTAATTACTAATTTTATGTGATTTCAGGTTATGATATTTCTACTATAAGCTGTAATTGCCACTTTTAACTCTGATTTGGGGGGGGGGTCAGCTTAAAGGGGTTTGACTGTATCTTCTTCGATATAATGAAGATATTCAAAATAGGCCTACCTTGTTAATTTTCAGCGCCTTTTCATGACTAGCATCTTCTTCAAACGTCATTCCTTCTTGGCCAATATAATTCTCCACTACTTTAGAAATAACCCTAGATACTTCCACCATATCGCCACCCAGAAGTACTTCTCTCCTTGTATAGCTGTAAATTTCTCTCAACGTTTCCAGTTGCACCAAGAAATCGTTCCCATCTTCATCAACGTCTTCATACATTTGCCGGCTCCAGTCGGAAACGCATCGAGACAAATCTGGTCCTTCAGATGGGTACCATTGACCGGTTTTAGAACATTGCCATTCGGCATGACCACGGCTTCCAATTGGACAAGTGATTTTGGATTTGTGGCCAATTTCAGTTTTTGGCCATTGAAGATGGCGTGATGTGATAGATGGACATTTTTTGGATGGAAGAAAGTCTTCTTCCGATTTTGAATCACTATAAATTTAAAAAATTCATAAGGGTGCATCACCTGATCTGTTTTTTGTGTTTGTATCTTTGTTCGATTAAAATTTAAGCCATAAAGAAAATTTTTTCATAAAAAGTGATGTTCTTCAAAGTTGTTCCTGAGATCACAACAAACAACTTTGTAGAACATCACTTTTTATGAAAAAATTTTCTTTATGACTTTTTTTCGATTTTTGGGAATTTTTCATATATTGACAATCAATAACTAATTTATTATCATAATTTCTAATTACAGTTTTTTAATATCATAATTTGTAATAGCGTTATTTTTGAAATTACAAATTATGATAGATTTACCATAATCTAAATTCATTCAAAAAGTGAAATTACAAATTATGATATTGAAAAACTGCAATTAGAAATTATGATAATTTGCAATTTTTTTATGAATTTTCATACCTGTCTTTATAATCTGACTTTTCATCCGATTTTCTTGATTTTTCATACTTTTTCGCGGTTGAACTAGGAATTTTCTTTGTTGTTGTCGTGGTTGTAGTCGTTGTTGTGGTCGTTGTTGCTAAAAATGTAATTTTGAAATAAAAATTTTTAAAGATTAAGTGCAAAAAATTGTTAATTGACTAGAACATTGTTAGCATAAATATCAACCATAAAATATCCAAAAAATTATACCTTGAACAACACATTTAAACTGCACTTCAAGATATTTTGCTGTGTCTGGACAGGGGTCTCCAAGAATTTCGTTGGATATTAGGAATTGACAACTTTGACGTCCGCCACATCTATAGATCACAATACAATCACAAATACAAAAAATTATGCAAATTTTAAAAAAGCAAATTTAAATTTTTTTAACACAAAAAGCATTCTCATATCAAGGTGCGCTACTTAAAAAATATCAAGCCACGATAGTTATTTTTTTATACCTATTTGACACCCATAAAGAACGTCAAGATATTTTGGAACGCCAGGACAGCTATCGCCGAAAGTTTTTACATCGATGCGAATTTCACAAAGTTGGCGATTATGACATCTGAAGAAAATATGTTTATTTTTGTTAACAACCTTCATTTTGGGTTATGCTGACCGATCCCGAAAACAAGAACCAATTAGTTGAATTAGCTAGCTCTAATATGGAAACTGGAGGGAGATAGAACATTATGTTTATGCAATCCATTAGCAACATGGCTACCGCCTTGCAATTTAGTGATGCAATTTAAATGAATGCGATAAAAGTTTTGGTAAACAATTTTAGAATCTTATTTTGCTGGGGTGCTAAAAAACGGGATTGACCAAAAAATTTGTCCTTGTTTTGTTGACATAATCCTAATAACTTCTCCCATAGGAGTTACAATTAATTAACAGCTTCATCTAATTGAGTCACGACATATAGAATTACATCTTCTTATATACCATCAAAACAAGACATTATGTAAACTAGGCCAAGACTCGAGTGTTGATGTGGATGTAGATGACCCTACATTGTAATTTTGTATGGCAGTTTCATTCAATTGTTTTCAGCTTCTCATATTTCCCTCTTCCTGTGTATTATCCCAAGCTCACTTTCATATGAAATGAATATAAATGAAAAATGTTTAAAAGCTCTTTATGTCCAGCGTGTGAATTCTCTCAACTCCGGATATAGTCGAAAGCGTGTTCGAATTTGATTTATGAGAGCAGACGTAGCTTTCACCGGGCGGCATGTGCCAAAAGGGTCATGGACAAGGACGAAGACGAATTTGTGCGGCATTCAATCCGGAATGGAAAGGCGCTTTGATGCTCTAAGTGACCAGTGGACAGCCGCAATCTTGGCTAGTGAGGGTGGTGGTTTCCTGGTCTTGGGCTAGCAAGATAGATTAAGGTTGATTCAACTGGAAAAGTGTGAAACTTGAGATTTTGAATGAATTTGAAAGGAGTGAAAGCAATGCGCGAGATTTGTTGCGTGAGAATATTTTTGCAAAGAAGATAGCATATGAAAGCGTAAAAAGAAAAATTTGTGAAAACATGAAAAGAATTATCATAATTTCTAATTAGCAATTTTCTATATCATAATTTGTAATTTCATAAATAGTGCATTTACAAGTTATAGTAAAAGTATCATAATTCAAAAGCGTTGAATTATTGCAATTACAAATTATGATAATGAAAACATCAAATTAAAAATTATGATACTTTTCTACAACAACTCGATTATAAGGCTTCACTTTCGATTCTCTTGCGCATCAATTTGTTTTTCAAAATCATTTGTCCCTTTTGTCCCAATTTGTTTCACTTATCCCACTAAAAACCTGTAAAAAACGACACATTTTCGACAGGTGCTATTGTGTGAAATCAAGCGTTTTTCATGGAACACAATCCCATCCCATTTGTTTCAGCTGCACCGAACTGCTGTTCATCATCATCATAGACAACTCGCATGCACTTCCATGCAATTTAGTTGATCAAAAGCCATATAACAAATGCTTTATTCAAGGTTGGAAATACATCATGTTTTCTGGCACGAACAGAGCGTGTAATTTCACTCTTGTTACTACAACATGCACGCACATTTTCCATTCGCATTTTTGGCAATGACATGGTTGGCTTGCGGTGCGCTGTCGCTCATCTAATGTATGCCACAACATTTGGGAAAAAATTTGGTAGCTGGCATTATGTTCTCATATAAATCATAAAAGAGAAAAAGCAATAGGATAGATTAATTTTTGCTAATTACTCAACCCGGGGCCTGTTTGTTGACCTTGACATGGTGCATGGAAAAGACAACAAATAACTTTTATGCGTATTTAGGCTAAATAAATTTTTTATGATTTTTGGAGCTAAAAAATTGAGCCGAAAAATGACCCAGTCTTATTTTCAAATCCAACGCCTTCATGGCAATTATTGACGGCTTAACCTGGGCGCTAATCGTGTAATCTGAGCTGATAATGTCCAGGTTTGAGACAAAGCCAACAAATGGTCTCGAATAGTCTTGATCGGAGAAAAAATGCCAATCAAATAGGCTTAACCTATGAAAGGAAAAACGAATATCATAAGTAAACACTACACATTTCGAGGTATATTATTTTGTGCAAGTCATGAATTTTTCCAAGAAGAGTGAGAAAAGTGTGCCCCTCCAAAAAATGTTTAGCCAATTATTTTTTGGCCAAAAAATGACCCAAAAATGGTTCATAGTCATGCTTAAAAGCCTCAAAGCATTCATTAATGGCTATAAAGCATGTTAGAACAAATGGTAAGCTAAACCCTGAAGATGACCTTTCTCTAACTAGCAATTATATGGTTAAACTAATGACAAAAGCAGGTGATTCATGGATGAATAGTGCTAACTCTGGTCAAATGCCTTAATGGGATAAGCATTCAATTTTTTAATTTAAGAAATAAAGTTTTGCAAAAGGTAAAGAACAGCATGTTCCATAGAGATTTTATGCAAATTTTGGTGATTTTGAGGAAAAATTTCATATATTTGATTTCTGTGTTTTGATAGTACTTTATGAGCAATTACTATAATTTTTAATTTACGTTTTTCAATATCATAATCTGTGAATTCTTTATTTCTGTGATTAAAAATTATGATATTTCTACTATAATCCCTAAAAACAAAATTTATGAAATTACAAATTATGATATTGAAAAATGTAAATTTCTGGTTATGATACATGTAAAATGTAAAAAACGCAAATTTGAATAATCTCAGCCAAAAAATATTACCACCGCTTCTAAAGCAAGAAAATCTTTACAAAATTTTTATTTACATCGTTTTCACAACTTTTCCATACCGTTCTCATTCGCTCGTGCCTTTAGCTGAAGTGCCATTCGCCAAGTAGAGGCGGCTTGCTCTTTTTATGGTCTAATGACATGCCGCTCAACTAATCCGCCGATAAGACTCATAAGTCTTGTGTCCTCGGACAGGGTACTTTTGATCTTGAGATGGAATCTTGCGATCTGAGGTTATCTATCTCGAAAGTCTTGGCCTATGTGCAGCTACGTGTGTGTGAAGAAGCGTTACAAGCGAAGCACAAAGTTTTGAGTAATTAGGGTCGAGATTATGTCATGAAGAAGGATTGAGATTTTATGCAAATTTGGGTGATTTTGAAGGAAAAATTGCATATATTTTTGATTTCTGTGTTTTGATAACACTTTATGTGCAACTGTAAAAAACGTACTTTTGCGTTTTTTTGGCAAAAATTTTTAAAAAATCGATGAAAATAAGCAGGTGATTTTTGAAAAAAAATTTTGAAAAATTTTCACCAAAAAAACGCAGAAGTACTGTTTTTTGTCTCTTCCTGTACTATAATTTTTAATTTACATTTTTCAATATCATAATCTGTGAATTCTTTATTTGTGTGATTAAAAATTATGATATTTTTACTATAATTTGTAATTGCAATATTTATACAATTACAAATTATGATAATGAAAAATGTAAATCTGGTTATGATACACAAAAGAATTGTAAAGTTGTGATCCAGAGCTTTAAAGAAGTATTTTCGTGTTACGGATCTATCTTCAAATTCATTTTCCTGCCACCAGATCCCCCTATTATTTTCCATAACGAACGGCACAAGTGATGCGTAACAAATCGGAAAGTAACAAAAAAGCCGCATCCTCCGCTTCATTCCAATTTGTGTTCTTCTTCTTCTCTCCTTTCGCCGACAACTTTTTTTCGCCCGACTGGCTAGAAACCTTCAATTTTAGGTGTCAAACAACCTCCGAACTTCCTCCTAATTCGACCTTTGTAATAACAGCTCATGGATCCATTGCGCGGACAAATATGGAAAAATCCGCATCTTGCTCAACTATACGATTTTTTTCAAACGACTGATATGTAATAATAGCAGCTCTTAGGAAAACATTTTTCATTCTTTAAAATGTCAATTGCGAACCTTTGGATGAATGCGTAATCTGGAGAAGAAAACAATCGAGGGTGGTGGTCCATTTTTAATCGTCAAGACGAAAAAGAGAACAAAAGCGTGTTTAATCGCGTGTCTAATTTTGGGTCCTAGTTTTGGCGCAAAAGATTTAAAAATAACCTAATTTATGGTTTTTTTAGCTTTTTTTTAACCAACCTCTCTTTCAAAATTGGTATGGTTTTGTCATTTTGGCACTGGGTGTTGAGTTCCATGTTGGTGGTTGGGTTGCATGGAGACAAACTGAATCTGCCATAATTTGCCAGATGGATGACAATTTGCATGCCTGGAGGACAAGAAAGTATGGCGTCGTCTCCTTCGCATTTCAATAATGTCGCTAAAATTAAAAAATTTAAATTTTTGAAATTTGAATTATTTTGGTTGAGCCTAAAAATGGCTTGGGGCAAGTTTTCTTCATCAATTTTAAATGTTTTGTTTCAATAACCCCTCTTCAAAGTTCTTCCATTTCCCCCTCGATTTTCTGTCAGTTGAAGTCAATTATTGGTTGCGACAAATCATTGTTTGTCACCTGGGCTAAATTGCCTTTTCATCGGCTTTTGCCGCGCGCACGCCACACACATCGCAAACCTTCGAGAGCTTCTCTTCATTTGATGTTTCATTTCCGCTACGCGTACAGGTGCCAGCCGCCTGCACCACCGATGCAAGCACTTCATGTCCACTTCTAGCGCGCAGACACGATCTTTATGTGCTCCTGGTTGGTGCTTCATCAAAAGGGAAATTTCGTGCATTCCTAGTTTATGGGTTACGTAGAGACTAGCTGATCGGTGAGTCAATGATTTTCCGGTATTGGTATTTGCTTTTCATTAATAACCGAGGAGGAGAAGCGATTCGTATCGGATGAAGAAATCAATTTCAAGAGGATCTTTATCGTACAATGGGAATGAATGATATGAGACCCGTAGCAGCTTGTAACAACGTATAAGTAAAAGCTTAGAAACTAGACTGGAAAATAAAAATTATGACACCTTAATTATGATATGTTGAAAGAGAAAGGAGGAAAGAAAAATTTACTGTTTGGTTGGTACACAATTTCTCAACTCTATGAAATAATTGAAAATATTGAAATATCATAATTTGAAATTTTGATTTTGCAATATCATATTTTATAATCTCATAAAAATTGAAATTACGAATTATGATAGAAATATCATAATCAGAAATCGCTTAATTTACGCAATTATCAATTATGATAATCAAAAACATTAATTAGATGTTATGATATTTTTTAAAGAAAAAAACCGAACGATGCGGCTTTTCATCGCTCTGCTTCGAACCCTTTGGTATATGGCTTAGATTTAGTGGGTTTTTCCTTGGAACGAAGAGAAGTGAAAAAACGATATTTAAGTGGTACATCCTAAAAATTTTTTTACTCACCCCAGAGGGCTGTGTGAAATCTTGGAAATTAGGGAGTAGGTCAATTTCTGATTCCAAATTTTTTTTCGCAATGATGCTTCACTCAAAAGTAATAAACCAAACAGGTAATGATCCACTTCTTGGTTTACTCATTAGATTATCCTCTAAAATCTAATTGCGCAACCGACTGATGCCGGTGCTTATTGATCTCATAAATTAACTGGTCCGGGTTCTGCCCTACTGTTGATGGATAATAAAGTCTTTTGGAGCATTTGATTATTTTTTTATAAGAAATGTAGATATTTTGCTGTTTTCAAATTTTCGAACATCGCTCAATTTCCGGAACTTTGAAAGAATTTCCTACCAAAAATCATAGATAAAGAAAAAAAACGAAGATAAATTCGCCAAAAATGTAAATCAAGTAATTTAAATAAAGAATTCGAATGAATCGGTTGACAATGAATGAAAAAGCGTGAGAAATCAAAGAAAAAGAAATTCACAATCCTTGTCGAACAAGTGATTATAGTATTTTTTTTCTTTTACAGGGTGTATAAAAAACTGGAATTTGGGAGAAAATCGGCTAATACAGGGTCAGAGAAGCGTTTTCAAAGACCGGCAATGCGATCAATCGATCACGTATAGAACAACCACAGGGTTTTTTAAATGAAAATTAGAAAACTTGAAAAATCGCAAAAAAATCTATGACTCATCACCCTGTAAATTATAAATATTTTCTTTTAAAAATATCATAACATCTAATTTATATTTTTGATTATCATAATTGATAATTGCTTAAATTAAGCAATTTTTGATTATGATATTTCTATCATAATTCGTAATTTCAATTTTTATGAAATTATAAAATATGATATTGCAAAATAACAATTTCAAATTATGATATCTAAAAATAAATATCAATCGATAATTTTACAGGGTGAGCCAAAAAAACCATACTTTTGTTTTTTATGAAAAATTTTCAAATTTTTTTTCAAAATCACCTATAGTATTTTCATGTGATTTTTGAAAAAAATTTTGAAAATTTTTTGCCAAAAAACGCAAAAGTATGGTTTTTTTGGCCCATCTTGTATCTGGTTTAACTTTTATATTGAGATTCTTTCCAATAAATTTTTGCCTATCTTACAAGTTACAGTAATTTAACCTAGAACCAAAAGCTAATTACTAATGAGCTTTTTCTAGCACAAACACTATGTTAAGTGGTCGAGATCGGCATTTCGGCTACTTTACTTATTTGTGTACGATACGAGCCAATTTTGCTTACATGACCCCCATCCTGCTTCTTTCTCGACTTCTATTTTGGACAGAAGGTTTCGGCTACTATAGGAAAAAGGGAGCAGCTCTTTTCCAATTCACTCGAATTGAACATGCGCAGTGTTAAGCCGAACGGTAAATAAAAATTGGCTTCTAGTCGGAATCTAGTCATCTGTTCGATAAAAGGAAGAAGAGCACTTCTGACCAGAAAAACGGTCAAGAGAAAAGTTACCGTTTCAATTTTGGGAATGAAGTGATTCATGTTGGTTAGTTTATTTTGAAAAAATGTAAAAATATGATGTCACCCAAAGGCATTTTAAGATATTTGTTCAAATTCTTCAATTGTCTTAACATCGCCTCAAAAATTGCCTATGATAAATAATTTTTGGCTTTTCTAAAGGAACGCCTCAATAAACCGAAGCAATAAATTACCAAAAGGTCAGTGCATTGTTTACGGCCAAGACAGATAATGCTTGCAAGTTTCTTTTCGTCTCCTTTTTGGAAAGCACACAAAGAAAAACTTTTCTTTTTGTCTCTTTATATTTTGTAATTATGGGTTATGTTCTCCGACGATGATGTGTCGGTGGACTTTTTTGGGCTATTTGAGAAGTTTTTGTTGCACATATGATGGAATTTTATAGCATATATGGTTTAAAAAATTATAAAAAATTTCAAATTTTGTCCATTTGATTTTGATTCCTTTATTAAAAAGCACTTACAGTCAAACCCCTTTAAGCGGACTCCCCCCTAAAATCCTTTAAGCGGACCCTTCCCCCAAATCAGCGTTAAAAGTGGCAATTACAGATTATAGTAGAAATATCATAATCGAAAATCACATAAAATTAGTAATTACAGATTATGATATTGAAAAATGTAAATCTTGGAATATGATATTGAATTTTTGACAAAACATGTAACATCTTTTTTGAAAACATGTAACATATTCCCATTATCATAATTTGTAATTGCATAAATATTGCAATTACAAATTATAGTAGAAATATCATAATCCGAAATCACATAAAATTATTAATTACAGATTATGATATTGAAAAATATCAATTACAGATTATAATATTGAAAAATACCTTTAAGCGGACCCCCCCCCTCCCGAGGGGGGTCTGCTTAAAGGAGCTTGACTGTAATTGCCAAAAATAAGGTTAAGACCAGGGATGCCAAGAACATTTTTTCAAAATCAGAAAATCTGACTTCAAAAATCAAAAAATGCTCATTTCCATTATATTTCTTATAAATTTGACAAAATTTCGAAAATCAGATTTGATACTGAAAAATTAGATTTTGCCAGATTTGACATCTCAAAATTGGCACTTTTCTGAAAAATCAACAGACTTGGCACCCTTGGTTAAGACGGCATAAATATTTTTAACGCTATTTTTAAAAAATTTAGACATTGACATTATCTTACGCAAATCTTGTCATTTTTAAAGACCCGCTTGAAAAAACCGATTTGTCAAAATTGAAAACTCTTTTAAATTTCTTAAAATTTTCATGTAAAAAAATCCACTTGTCAATATGTCCAAAAAATCCTTGTTGCAACTTCCAAAATTGCACAAGATGGCACAGAGGATCAGAGTTAAACAAATTAAAAAAGAATAGGCCGCAATTAGAACCTTTTGGTCCTGTTATAAGATAGCTCAAGAAGCTCTTAGCGTATGACATCCGCCTTGATTATGATCCGATTAAGAAATTCGGGTGTCTCAAAAGAAGTCAATGTGGGAGAGATAGAGCTAACTAGGAAAACACTTATCTCAAATCAAAAAATTAACTTCAAAAATTTTTAAAGCCAAAATTAAAACTTACTTAAATTTTTATCATCTTCTGAAACAGCTAAACAAAAATTTCCGAATAACAAAAGTAGCAATAATATTATTCGCATTTTTCGATCGACAAGTCATTCAAACCGTTGGAAAATTTTTCTAAACAGGTTGTCGGTTTCCGTAGGGAATGCGTAATATCGTCATTTGATGCGAGATGCAGAAGAAGCGGTGTCGTCTTCTCTGCAGGTACTAAAATTGTAAGAATCGAATAAGAAAATGATGGGTTTATTAGCCACACGTGTGTGCACGTACAGAAGAAAAATTAGAATTGAACGAAAATTAGGTGGAATAAAATAAAGTAGGTCGACAAATTAAGGATGTAGGCCAACTTCGTTAAATTTTTTCTAGCTAAAAAATGAATTGCATTCAAAACGTAAAATTGTGGACACGCAAACAATTATATAACAAGGTAAAAAGCACTTTAAATTGCAAGATTTCAAAATTTCTAGCCAACAGAGACAATATCATAATTTTTGATTACAATTTATCAATATCATAATTTGAAATAACGTAATTTTGGTTCTTTCAAATTATAGTGTTTCTATCATAATTTTTGATTGATTAATAATGAAATTGCAAATTATGATATTGAAAAATGGCAATTTTACATTATGATAAATCGGAATAGAAATAAAAGAAAGACTAAAAAAAATTCAAATAAACTATAGCCATATAAAAGTTTTAAAAATGACAAATTAAAGAAAAAAAATTAAGAATTTGAAAGCTTGCAAAAATGTTTAAAAATACAAAAAATTCTCGAAAATACTATCATGGATATATAGAGACAATATCATAATTTTTGATTACAGTTTATCAATATCATAATTTGAAATAACGTAATTTTGGTTCTTTCAAATTATAGTATTTCTATCATAATTTTTAATTGATTAATAATGAAATTACAAATTATGATATTGAAAAATAGCAATTTTACATTATGATAACTCGGAATAGAAATAAAAGAAAGATTAAAAAAATTCAAATAAAATATAGTTATATACAAGGGTATTTCCGCGAAAACTCGGTCGAATTCGGTCTAGAACGGCTCAAATCACTTCGATTCGTGTTCCCCGCATGGAAAAACCCAAATTAATCGAAATCGACAAAATCTGAAAAAATTTCATTTTTCGCAGGTTTTTGTGCGGAAAAATTTGCGGTAAGGGATCAGGAAAATTAAAAAAAAAAGAATTTGAAATCCTGCCAAAATTTAAAAAAATACAAAAACATCCTCGAAAACACTATCATGGATAAAACGTCGTGAGACAGTCTTCATGCGACACTTGACCGGTCCACAACAGGACAATAAGTGAGAGAGTAGGCGGCCCAGCAAGCTATGCGTTCTCTTACTCAAAAGTCTTCCCTTGACTAGACACTATCGCGCCACAAAACAAGGAAGGCGTGGCCATAATAGTGGTCATTCACGAGATAAATGTTTTTTTTTAAAATGAAAAGCAAAGATATGATATCTCTAGACATATTAAAAATAGAAAATGGGATCAAATTTCATGAAAAAATGCATGAAGAAGTGTAAAATTTTGTGTAAACTATAGCAAGAAAAAAAAGTTGTATAAATTTGTAGGTCAAATTTTCTTAAAAAATTTTGTCCTTGAAATTGATTGGAAGGGTCATTTTTGAACAATAGAAGAAACATTTTTATGTAATTGGTAGATTTTGGCAATTTTTATGACTACTTGGACCATTATTAAAAAATCATTTTCCTTTAAAATTTCGGGGGAAGGGAGTAGATGAAAGGAACCTTAAAAAATATGCAAATTTTCCTACTTTTAAATATAGAGTAAGTCAAAAAAATTTTTTTCACCAAAAAACGCAAAAGTAACCGTACTTTTGCGTTGTTTGGTAAAAAAATTTCAAAATTTTTTTTCAAAAATCGTATGAAAATACCCCTTATAGGTGATTTTTGAAAATTTTTCACCAAACAACGCAAAAGTGCAATTTTTTAGCTCATGTAAAGATCTAATCCAAAAGACCTCATTGACATAAAGAAAAAGAAACAAACCCCGATATACTCACCAAAAACCTAATCGAGCATGAAAATTTGAGCATGATCCATTTCCGCTGTGAACACCCTAAAATCTACAAAAGCGCCCAAGTTTTTTGATCCTACCGACAGTGGGTCATCATTTCGTACCGGAAAAAATCGCTCAAATTGACAGGCTTCGGATATTGGTCTCCCAGGGAGTTGGCCGACTGGATAAGCAAAAAAGGATAGCGGTAATGTCCATAATGTTCAGATTCTGATCCCTGCTGGAGCCACAAGCTGTGATTAGCGGCATAGCTTTTTGAATTATGGGGGAAGTGGATAAGCTTTATGGGGTGCGGTAATGAATGCAAATGGCGAGATTTTATGTGAAAAATGCGCGAATTTTGAATGAAATATGGGTTGTCGTGAGAGCACTTCGAAAAATATTTTTTAGAACAAAATTTTTTTAATTCAAGAAAAAGGATGCAAAAATTTGATCTTGAACATCATCTCCTATGACTAATTCCTAAAATAATCTCTGCGTAATTCGATCATTCTCCGAAAAAGAAAAAACGCATACATATCCGTCATGTAGATAAACTTCAACCCATTGATATCTTATTTAATAGTCATAAACATGACACTAACATAATGGGTCATCATTATCTCCAAAAAGTTTACCCCCTTAGGTCATCCTTTGTTGTAAATCCCCAAAAACATCAGAGAAAAGGTCGTTCGAAAATGGAAAAAACGGGTAATAATTTGATTAGACGCGCATCTCTAATCTCCATGACAAATCTCTTTTTTATTGCCTTAAAGCTATAATAATTTTATGGATAGTTGGAAGAAAATTTTTTTACAAAAGGTTGTAAATTTCAAGAAAAAAATGAATTCCATGAGAAAATGGGATTTGGAGCTACAGGGCGAGTCAAAAGTCATCTACCATCGGAAAACTAACAAAAAAGTGCCAACCGTTGTTTATTTAACTAAACAGAAAAACTAAAACAAACTACCGAAAGTGCACAAATTTTCAAAAACATGTCCATTTTTATAACCTCATACAAATCTCTCAAATTTCCAATCCACCTAAAAAAGTACACCCGTAAAATTTGGCTTCCTGAAACGCCACTAGAGAACAATAAAACGTAAAATGAAGCGCCTCTGGCCGTGTCCAGGGCCAGCAAATTGAAAGACAAGCAAAACTCTACTACATATTTTTCGTGGTGCGCGAAAAATTAATTTGTCGTAGAACGCGCGAAAGTGAGAAGACGGAAATTTTTCTTACTTGAACGACTTGATAATTTCGGCGTTACTTTTTCCGTACTCAAGGAAGTGTTGTTGTCCGAACTTAACTTATTCATGAAAAGGGCTAATTTTATCCAAGCATGAAAGGAGAAAAAATTTTCAAATAAAGCATCTGCTTGTTTGATGAAAATTTTTAATTTTGTTCGATGGCGTTTTCCGAGTCGAACAAGTGAAGTGCGAAAAAGAGAAAACAGTGAAGGAACAAAGAATCGTTTTCTCATTTCGCAGCATTTGCTTGCTATGATTCGACCGAAAAAAAATGAAATTTCGGCTTATGAATAGGCTAGTTTAAAGGGGGAGGGCCGATTGCGGCGAGTTATCGCAAAAAATTTTGTTAAAATTTTTTCGAAAAACGTAAAAAAATGTTCGAAAAAAAGTTAAAAATAGTTTCAATTTGTGATAATTCGAGCAATTTTCACTTTCTTAAGATTCTGTTGAAATTTTCAACCTTAACTGCGAAAGACGGCCGGATGTGATCGCCGACTTTCTGAGTTTGGCATTTATGCAAATGAGATATGCTAAGCGAAACAAAACACTATAGCAGCTTCTTGCGCGAAAACTAAGCCTCGGAGAATAATTACCCGGCTCAAGGAATGCCATTTTCGAATTCAAAATAAATTGTTTTAAAAGCTTGCTAGATTTATGGACATGCAAAATGTGAAGTGCGAACATAAAAATATGCTGAGAAATTTTTCCGGAAACAAACATAAAAATATCTAGGGAAATTTTTATTCTTCCAATGAGACTATATAATCTCATGCATATGAAAGCATTTCATAATATCCTTTAAACACTAGATTTTATCCCCAAGAATGTTTGACAAAATTGTAAAAGTTTTGCCAGCCGGAGAAGGACAAATAACATACCCTTTTATGATGTTCAAACATTGACCGACTCAACCCCCATATGATGTAGAGCTCGTAAAATTTATCGCTAAATGATCGAAAATAGAGAAGACCGTTATGAAACAAATTTTGGCTTTCAAAATTATTGATGAGAAAGGTAAGAAAAAGATGGAAAAGTGACTTATTCATAAAACTAACTATGCATAACGGCTAATCAAGAGTATGACCGATTTTTAAGGAAAACGTTGAGTGATAAGAAATTGTTCGAATCGGGAGCAGGTTAAGTAAATAAAAAGCTATCAAACTGTCATATTTTCTTGATTTTTTTGGACATTTTTCTCAAAATAAAAGTTTTCACTTTTCTTTTCACTAAGTTTTTGCTCTTTGATAAGTTCGACAGAAACCAGACAACGAAAAAATTTATTATTATTTTTTAGGCTAAAAAAAATTAATTTTTTCGTTGTCTGGATTTCTGTCGAACTTATCAAAGAGTAAAAACTTCACTAACTTTACTAAGTTTTTGCTCTTTGATAAGTTCGACAGAAAAAAAGTGACAAATATACAAAAAGTGACAGCTCTAATCCTACTACTAGAAACGTGTAATGTCACGCTGCGCACCATTGTGTTTGTTACATACACTAGGATAACTTTAAAAAACGTTTTTCCGGTTTATTTTTTTCATTAAAGTTTCACAAAAAGTTGGATACACCATTGAATTCGTCGTAAAATTTGGTGTGGAAAACTATATAAAACTATCACGCAAAACTTTTCCTATGTCGATAAAATTGAACAAAACTGTTTTGGTTGTTTTTTTCCGATCATCCAAACTTTTTTCTCGAAATGGGCCTAACGATTTTCATAATTTTTTGACATGTTGTTCATGGGAGTGTGCACTTGCCATTTCGAAAAACTCTTATAGCCTAGATATTCGAATTTTTATGACGATAACCCCCTTAAAATGCCCAAAAAATCGATTTTTTTCGCCAAAACACCCCTTCCTTGAATTTCCAATTATAGTACCAAAAATTTCATGCACATAAAAATCTTTTACTCTTTTCTTAAAGTTTTTTTCTTGCACAAATTAATATTTTTTAATTATACCCTTGACCAAAAAATCTGACAAAGAAGTAATAAAAAAAAACCGGAAAACTTCTAGCAAAATCGACTAATTTTACCAAAAGTACGTTTCAATTTCGTCTGAAAGACGCCCGAAATAAGCCACTCAAAATGATAAAAACAAGGCACAGTCCTTCACAGTTTTCTTCGCACGTCGATGAATCATGCATGCACATACTTTCAAGTCAATCCATAAGACTTTTTTCACATGGAAGAAGCCGTCGAAAGTTTTGATTATCTCGTCGTAATCGGCTCTAAAAATTCTTCTTCTTCTTTCTTCACTTATGTTTTTACAGCTGTGAAGGGGGTGTGAAGAAATTGTGGAAAATTAAAAATTTGTCATAAAATAATGTTAAGTAGTTGAGAGGCGATGGCGACTACAAATTTTGAATAAAGTCGGCCAAACTCGTTCCGATGATTGAAAAAACGATCACACAGGATTAGCTAGCTAAAAGATCGAATCCAGTTGGATTTCGATTTTGTGACTTTTCTCACGAAAACAATCGAAAGGAAAAGTGAACGCGCGAAATTTTTCATCTCGGTGAAGAAAAACGGGTGTGCGAATCAAAAGTTGTTAGTTGTGATGACAATTGAGAATTGAGAGGATTTTATTTTCCTTGTGGACAAAGTTGTGTTTCGTAGAGAAGGAAGAATGAAAAGTTGAGTAGAGGAGATTCGAAAGTGTGAGGAAAAGCCGCCTCGCAACTTTTTCTTTGGTCTCGGTGGGATTCTTTCCGTGGAATGGTCATTCAAATGGACAGCACATTGGACAAGTGGGAATTTGCAAAAAAATTATAAATTAAGAGAAAATCTTGGAGCTATTGTGGATCAGGGGATCACCCTGGGTCAAAAATAATAAAAAAATTTATAAATTTTTTTAAATGGCATATTTAGGTGTAATTTTATGCGAAAAATCGATTGCGCGCATTCCCGAAGCGTGAAGACCTTTGTTTGACCCTTAAAAATTGAAAAATTCGTATTTTTACCCATATTTTCACATTTTTGACTTTAAACTTATTTTTTACTATTTTCAAGTTCAACAAGTTCAACTCCACTTGCAGCTTGCGTTTAACGCAATGCAAACAAACAAGTAGCAAGCGCCTTTATTTGAGCCTAACGCATACAAGTACCGCTCTATTTGGCTTATGTGGACGTTCCACAATAGCTGGGAAGATTTTCATAAGTTGGTGTCCTGGTGGCTTTTAAGTGTGTTCCTTGGCGGCTTATGAGTCAGTCTAGGTGTCACGTTTCTGCCCGACGACTATTGGCCAATATGCATTTGTGGAGAAATGCGGTCACTTGGATCTTCAAGAAACGGGACATCGCGCAGCGGGATACCGCAAAAATTTGGGGTAGGGTAATATTTCGTAAAGAATATTCTGAAAATTCTTCGTATCATAATCGGTTCGAGCGGGATCCAAATCGAATTTATAAAGTAAGGTTAAAAAATAGAGAAGTTTTTAAGAGTCATTTTGAGTCAAATTTCGTGCTTCAAAAAATACACAAAGATGCCCAAACGTTCCTTGATGAAATTTTTGAGGAAGGAAGAAAGAGCGGTAAGAAGATGGATCCAAATAAAGCTGCAGAATTAATGAAGAAGGCAACTTTAGAAGATAAGATTACTAAAAGATTTCGAATAGAAGATAGTCTAAATCCGCGTCAGATAGGATCCCATTTTTCTCGAAAAGCATCCCAAAAAAGAAGTAGTACGGAGCTTAAAAACCCGATTTTACGTTGAATTTTTTAATTTTTTTAACTTGTCTAAAACATCATGGATATTTTTCCGGCCAAAATTTTTATCTAGCAGATGTATTTCATCACGGAGAACATTTCTAATGTGTTTCAAAAAAACTTTTTTATCAAAAAATAGATTACATATAATTTCCCGCAGAAAAAATCAAAATTTTTGTAATATCCGGATCATTGATCTTGAAAAGAAATTTGTAAAAGATTAGGCATGGTTTCTTGAGCATTTAGAAAGAAAAAATATCTCATGTCAAGGACTTTCAGATTGACTTTACTATATGAAACGAATCCATTGGCAAGAGATGATTGTCAATATGTTTACCTTACGCATGATTAATTAATATCAATAGGGAGCCCACCACCGACAGGCATATTTTTACTGCTCCAGATTAGATCTCAAGAAGAATGATAATTGTTATTGATGGGGATAAGCAATAAAAAGATAAGTAGATGGTTTATTTGTGGATATTTTCAAGAGGGCTATTTCTGGCGTTTCTTCATTTTCATGGATACATTTCCAACGTTTTAATGTGAGTTAAACGGCTGGCACGACGCGCTACATGCACATAAATTTTCCCAGTGGCTGTAAATTAAGTAATCAAGATCTTGGAAGCGTGAAAATTAAAATTCTTTTTGAAGATCAAGCTTAATTTATTTTACGCAAATTTTTCAATTGATTACTTTTGCAAAAATTTTCAATCGAGCTTTGAAAATGCATTTTGATGCTTCAGGAATCCCCTAGAACGATGATTTTAGAAGAAAAATCCAAAATTTTCATATTCTCGCTTCAATACAGTCTCTTAGTTCCCTGAATCAGGAGCATTTTCAAACTTCGGGAATGCGCGCAATCGATTTTTCGCATAAAATTACCCCTAGAAAAGTTATTTTTGCAAAAATTCCAAAAAATTTTTTTCGGAGGTGCTGCTGTAAATTTTATTCCCTTTTAAATTTCTCAATTTTCGGAACTCTTTATCGATTATCCCAAATTACCCATAAAATTATTGCCCATTTTTCCTTTTTAGTAAAAAACACAATCCTTTAGATCTTGAATGGTGATAATTACCATAAAAGAAATCCCCACTGACGTTCATCAAGGTCGTCAAATTTTACTGATTTTTTGGCATCGGCATACCGTTTCATTAAAAAGAGCGCGAAATATTTTTTTGGCGGGGATTGCATAACATAAGTTGGGACTACATAGGTGCTTGCGGTATGGCCTTTTTGATTGGCAAAGTCATGGGTGATTGTTGGCATGCCGAACAATTAGGAATGCCCTTGGGGTGGCTAGTCGGCAAATTTGATCCCATAATTATCCAAGATATCTGATGTTTTGTGTAGGAGTTATTTTTTGAACATCTGGTAAAATTGAAAAGAACGATTAAAAAACTAGAAAGATTTTTTTTCAAAAATTAAAAAATTTGTCAAAAATCGAAAAATTCTACAAAAATTGAAAAAAATCTTGGAAAATGCAAATCGCCAGGCAGACCTCCCCCCCCCCGAAACTAAAGAATCCAACTTCGGTGGGGGGCTTATACCCTTTGGTCCCTTGTTTTAGGGTTTTTACTACTTGGTCCCCCTTGCCCATTATGAAAAAGATTAAACTTCTTTTTCTCTTGGCAGGAAATACCCTTAGTAATTTTTCAGTGCATTAAAATCGAATAAAAAGTTGTAAACAGGCAAGTAGGGGTCTATAGACCCCCTGAAATTGGAAAAATGAACATTTTTTCCTACATTTGTAACGTAAACGTTACAATCTGGCAACCCTAAGTATAGAGCCCCCCCCCCCATCTGAAACTGGATTCTCGCTACATGCCTGGTTGTAAATAAAGTAAAACCTAACAATCCCTATACAAAACCCAATAAATACCCAATGAAATCTCATAATTTGCTCATAAAAACTCCGTAAAAGGTGTGCTGAAAGTATGCATTCATGGGATCTTCATCCTACTCGGACTGGCTCGATCTCAAGGCCACACAACGAACACTAAACAACAAAAAATCTTTTTACATATTGTTACATATAAAGATCAAAAATTTCTACAAGTAAAACATAACTTTTTTTATAGCATGCATGAGTCCTTATGTGCAAGATCAATTATCCATAATAAATTATCGTTTATCTTATGATAAGCTATTATAAGGTCGTAAATCTATGTTTATGACTAATAAAATGGACACTTGCGCAGTTATCCAAGATTTATTCAAGAGGAAAAAATCAAAATGCAATAGTGTCAAAAATTTTTTTAATGCTTCATAGCGCAGTTGTATTGTTCTTTTTTTGTCATAAGGTTGCTGGTTCGACTTCCGGTATTTCACGAAAATTTTTTGTATTTTTATCAAATGTTTTTACAATGCCCAATATGGCTTTAGATTATTTGTCAAATTTGGGCGTTGGCTTGAATAAAAAAAGCTAAACTCATAGCTAAAAGCTATTAAGAAAGTGAAAAGCGAAAGAAAGCATTGAACCGATACTTCATTATAGAAACCTGTTTGGATTTTCGAAACATCTTTTTTATGCGCTCTTAGGAGTCAAAGCATGACATTAGCCAGAAGCTTTAAAAGCTGAGGCAATCGTGGGTGAATAGTCATATTCTTATGTGCTTCTAGCAATTTATACTTTTAGTTATACGTAAATAAACTAAACGATTTTAGATGAAAATATTTGTCTATATCTTTTTTGTGTTACTTTTATTACAATGTATATTTGAAATAGAATGCAAAGCTATCTTAAATAAAGATATAATCTTGTAAGTTTTTATGATTGTAACTGTCAGTGCCTAACGTCTTTTTAGAAATCGTTTTAAAAGACATGGTGGTGGAGGACACCACGGTGGCGGCCATCATGGTGGACACCATGGTGGACATTATTATGATTCTCATCACTACTCTTCCCCTCACATTGATTTTCCACATTGGCACTGGGGCTAAAATATTCATTTAAGATAATTTTTATAAATTTTTTGTACACAAAGATATTATGCTGTTTTATAAATGTGCTGATGTTGATCAATGTATAGAATTTATGATTGCATAAATCTTTTAGAACTTCATGATTTGCTTATCACTATCAGATATCACTATCAGATTCCCAGATTTTAAAATTTAGTAATCGAGTTCAATTGTATCATAAAAGTAGCGATGTTCAACAAATTTCTTCAGAAATCTTCCGCTAAAAAATTTCATCAGGGTGTTTTCAAGATCTTTTTTAAATTCATTACTTTTATGATCCACAGGCACGTAGCAAGAACCCAGGTTCGGAGAAGGGTCTATAGCTAGCGCTGCAGATGCTTTTTTACTGATGTTAGGCCCCTTCTCAAGCCCTGCAAGTGAGCTGTAGAAGGGGCCTTACAAAAAATTCTTGGTGACGTTACAATAGATGTTAAAAATCTTCTTGTTGACGTTAGTGACGTTGCAATAACGTTGAAAATTTTTTGTTAACGTTACATTCTGGTAATCCTATCTATACCAGAGATGCGCCCTTTGTTCATCCGGATGAACAACGGACAATACTTTGACGGACAAGGCTTGTCCGCGGTCAAGACTGACATCGAATAGGACGGTTCTTTCAATTATCCTACTACTATAAACATGTAATGTCTGTCGTGATGATCTCGGGAACGTTAGATTTAAACCCTGAACGCTAAAACAAAAATTGTTGGAGAACGATGAGAGAAGATGATTGATACCAAAATCATCGAAACGTAGATTTTTTTCACTTTTTACCCATTGGAGACCAGGGAAAAACAGGAACGCCAAAATGGTTTTAACATTTTTTGAAAATGGTGATACTTATAGTCACTGTTTTGACTTTTGACCCGTTGACTACAATTTAAAACAATTGTTTTGGCAAAAACTAATGATCAACCTATAGAGTAATAAATCAATTATTGAATTGCCTGCTTTGGTGATATTCACAAATTTTGTCCATAACTATTTTTTTGTATTCTTCGATCTCTTCATTGAATAATATTTTCTTTAAAAAATTTTAATTTTGCCCTTTGGGATGATGCTTATTCTAATCATTTCTTTATGTTTTTGTATTGTTAACGGCCTAAGTTTATCAAAAGCACCAAGCGTTTCAAAAAACCGTAAGTTGTAATAATTAATAGAATACTGATCGATAGACATGATTGTATTGATTTTCTTCAAAAAATTTTTATAGCCAATTTTTGGTAAAAAGGCAAGAGCAAAAGTATAAAAAATTAAAAAATTTTAATATCTAACTATAGATGATGAGTCTTGGCGTCAAAAAGCAATCGAAAAAATGTGGCAAGAAAGAAAGAGAATGGACAAAACGCCATTA
>JAQGCP010000032.1:0-28250 GCA_034699885.1 Acrobeloides thornei
TTGGATTGCTGGTGATATGGGCTACAACTTTTATATTGGGTGTATGGGGTCATGTTGTAGAAGAAGTGGTCAAAAACTTAGGTTTTTTTACACTTTTTCACAAAAATCCTGTTACCTGAGGGGTCAAAAATTCAAACAAATTCAAACAAGGATTTGTCAAAATTCAAAGGAATAGCTAATTCATAGAAATGTCTATAGATAAAAATTATTTCATAATTGTGTCTCTAGTTTGCCCAAATATTGTTTTTATGAAGACTATATACTACATATATTACCCGCAGGTTCAATTCAAGAAGAGGAGAGAGTCTAGCCATGTATAGCTAGAATCGAATGAGTGTTGAAACGGTATATATTTTATATTGTTTTATTGTATATAATGAGCACAAAAATAACATTAAATCAATAAAAATATAATTTTTCCACTTTAAGTATAAACATTTCTTATACTTTAATTAGTTTTCCAAAATATAAAATATATATTTGTTTATGTCTATAAAATTTGATATAAATAACTCTACAAATACTTGATAAAATAACTTACATATACTTTTTTTTTAAAATAATAAGGGTCTTTAACTCCAATTTTATTAATTTCATGTATTTGATGGTGAGCATGATGATGATGATGTCTTTTTTTTCTTCCGTTAAAAATTTCATCTTTAGCGGCGTCGATTCTAAAAAATTTATATAATAATAATTTATAAGTTCCTAGGCCAACGCGCTTACGGCGCTATTTTTTTCTAAAAATTAATGTATGACCCTAGATCGAATTCGCTTTCCAAAAGATTTGCATCGTTGCTCGGCCTCGCATTCCGAATGATTTCCTGCGTCGTTCGGCCTTCAGTCTCGCTTTCCAAATATTTTACTGCAAAGTTCGGAATAAGGCCTTGCTATTCGAATAATTTCTTGAGGTGTTCGGCCTCGCTTTCGAATATTTTTTACCCCACCACATCGCTATGTAAAGATCAAAATTCAAAAATTCTTTCGGATTCCCCATAACCGAAAACTTCCGGCTAAAACTCCCAATTTGATGACCCTCGAGTTTCGAAAAAATTTTTGCGGCAAAATACTTCTCGCTACGAGATAACAACGATTTGCCTCCACAAAATTTTAAGAAAGTGTCATTTTAAGAAGTTATAGTACCATGAACTTTAGGCCTAGTACCCCTATTTTGAAATATCTGTGCACTATATGGGGCTAAAATAACCAATTTGAAAATTACACTTTCCTAAAATTTTGTAGAGGCAAATCGTTGTTATCTAGTCGCGAGAAATATTTTGCCGTAAAACTTTTTCGAAACTCAAGGGTTGCCAAATTGGGAATTTTAGATAAAACTCCCGATAACAAAATATTAGCCAATATGGAGCACTTTTTGAAAACACTTTTCAACCCCTGATCCGCGGGGGGGGGGGTCCGTAGACCTCTTAGATGAGTTTTCCCAGAGTCGGGACCTACTTTTTTGGGCTTTTTAGACTAATCTAAACGGTTTAATCAAGGTTCCGTAAAAAAAACCTAAAAAATAGAGCAGAAAAAAATTTAGTCATCACAGACAGATGCACATTTCCCCTTTAAAGAGTATAATAATTCAACCTTTCTCGCAACTCTTCGAATTCATCTTGATACATTGGCTCATATTTGTAGGAGAGGGTTGGATCGCCTTCATCCCTTAGCATTTCATCCATAATATCTATAGACTTAGCACTTCTTTTTGTTCTCTGGCTTCCGCTACTTCTTATTTGGGATGCTTTTCTAGAAAAGTAGGAGCCTATCTGGCGTGGGTTTAGCCTATCTTCTATTCGGAATCTTTTAGTAATCTTATCTTCTAAAGTTGCCTTCTTCATTAACTCTGATGCTTTATTTGGATCGATCTTTTTGCCGCTCTTTCGTCCTTCCTCAAAAATTTCATCAAGAAACTTTCGGGCATCATCTGCAAATGGCTTAGAAATGCGTGATGGCTTGTGTGCCCACCCCATTTTTAATATTGGAATATCATCATTTTCTCCAATAGGAATTTCATTAGAAGCATGTAAATCATCCACTATGACAGGAATTGATCTTGATCTATCTATTTCTTCTAGTTTTCCTACGTACGTCATGAGTGCATAGTCTTCTACTCTATATCTTTGGAAAACTTTAAGGTGCTTTTCTTCAGTCATATGTCTTAATAAGGCTGCAAAATTTTTATATGCTGCTGGACAACCTTCAACAGAATCTTCAAATATAGCATCTTCTTCGTCTTTTGGTTCACTTTCTTGATCTTCTAAATTTTGATCAATATCAAATATTTCTGGAGATGCTTCTTTCTTGTTTGATCCTTCCAAATATGAAGAAAAGACCCAAAAATATACATTCTCATAATGATTGCTTTTTTCAAATGTGGCACCTCCTTCACGTTTTACTGAGATTATTCCTCTATTTTCTTTGTTTTGAAGCGATTCTTCATCTAGCATTTTCCCTGATCCAATACCATAATATTTGTACGCTTTTATACCACCAAGTAAAGGAAATATAAAATCGCCTAAATCTGAAAGATGTGGTATTTTTGCGGATTCTTTCTGTGGTTCTTTATCGGTTAGATCACAGAGATATATAGAAGCTCCGTTTAATTGCGAACCAGATACCATTGCATTAAAAAGTTCTTGCCCATTTCTAACGTCTTTATTGCTGTCTAGTTGATCTCTTACTCTTCTTTTCATATAAGCAGCCATACGATCAGCGCTCGATTTTCCTCCTTGTGGAGCAGAGAAGCTGTACCGTTTTATATGAACGCCTGTTTCTTTTGAGATAACTGGAATAGTAGCTATTGTACTGCCACTATGATATGCTCCTAAATATTTGATTTTTGCAAATAGAAAACTTAGATTTTACCTGCATTATCCGAGCGCAAATATAAGCTGTTAATTCCAAATTTTGCTAATTCTGATGCAACATGCCGAATAATTGCAGTAACGTGGTTACTATCTTGCTTTTCATCAGATTCAAATATATGAACAAACGTATGTTGTACTAGGGAATTGATATTACTTTCTGTATTTATAAGTACCAATGCATGCGTTATGTGCCATACTACTCCACGTTTGCCATACCAATCTCTTGATTGTTCACGGGATGCTTGTGGCATCCATTTCATTGCAAAATCTAATGTTAGAAATCCTTCATTCAATTTTAATTCATCGATAATATTTTTCCTCTCTTGATTTGACCATTCTGATCGTACAATATGCCGTTTAAATTCATATATTTTGTTTTCGCAGTCATGCAACTCTGCTTGCATTTCAGTTAATAAGATATTAAGATCTGTATTATCTTCTTGTATTGCTTCTTCCCTTAGATCAACAATAAGATTCCTCATATCTCCTAATATTTGTTTAACTTGCTCACATCGACTGCATAAAAGCTTATGTGGATCTTCATCAGCGTATGGGTCGCATAGCATTTGCATGTAAATGTCTTTTTCATCGCTCAGAGCATACTTCAAGCAGTGATCAGCAACTTTAGATTCAAATTTCAAATGAAGACGGTAATCAGTATTCAAATATTGTTTTGCTTCTAAGAATCGTGTCCTGATAAAGTTAGAATTTTCTTCATTTACTAATCTATTCTCTTTCAGTTTTTCAATCATAGTAAATATGCTATCGAATGCCTTAATATCAAGGTTTATATTAAATTGACAAACTTTTCTTACATAAGATGCTTCTGCAGTATAAGTATCTATTCCTTGAATTGATTTTCTTCTCTCAGCACTACATACGTTCAGTATTCTAATTAAACTTGAATCACTCAAAAGTAAATGTTCCATATTTTTTTCTTTTAGGTACTGCTTATACATACGTATAATCTCGTTATTTCTTTGTAATCTAAAACTGTTTATTTGTACGAGAAAAGTATTTACCTAAGAGTGTTAGGTATTTCGAAATGAATGCCGTGTATTTGAGTTTTTCTCCACCCATAAGGAAGCGAAATACTTATTCCTGGAGTTGTAATAAATTCAACAAATGCGTTAACTTTTATAGCATCAAATCTTTCTCTCTTCAAAGCCGGTGGTAATGTACGAATAATGCGCTTAGCCAATTGTCTTGATTTCCAAAAATAGTATCGAGATAAATCTGGAATATATTCCAATATAGCATTGTATGGCAACGCCATGCTTAGCAATGATAACACATTAATTCGCGCTATTTTAGATTCAGATTCCAAATAGAGTTTCGCAATATTTTTAAGTAAAGAAATATATTTATTATTCTGTTCCATTAAGCTTTTTGGATTACGATTTTTAAATATATCAGCTTTAAGATCATCTGATTCACCTCCAGCCATGCATTTTGAGGCGAAATCAAGCAACTGCCTACCAGCTTGAACTTTTGCTCTTTTTGATCGCGCTGCAAGTTCATTATATGGAATTCTTGATAAAAGCCTTTTAATGCCGGCTTCTTTAGCTAATTCGTCTAGTTTTATACAATTCTGTTGATTAACTATGGGCTCATGTTCATTATGTCTTGATGCTTTCTAAAAACTTATATTTTATTATTCTATGTAATGCACCTCAGTGTTTGGACAATTCCTAGAAGTCCATAAACTCCCTTCACTGTTACTGGGACTGTGGCATGTTTCCCTATAGTTGATATCTGTTATAACATCCGGACTTTCAGCCAAATAATTAATTGGTGGTGGATCAATAAAGCGACCTGATTCTTCAACATTTTGTTCCGCTGCCATTCGTTGAGCATATTCTTTATGGCGTTGGCATATTGCTTTAAATACAGGATGGCAAAAAACCGGATTGTTGCGATTTTTCGAGCAATTTTTTTCCAAAAAATTTTTTTTGAATATTTGCAAAATAACTTTTCTAGTGGTTTATGCGAAAAATCGATTGCGCGCATTCCCGAAGCGTGAAGACGCATACTTGACCCTGATTCAGGAAAAAATTTCAGATACATTACATCCACCACCTTCCATGAATCAGGGTCAAGGAAGCGTTTTCACGCTTCTGGAATTCGCGCAATAGATTTTTCGCATAAAATTACCCCTTGAAAAGTCATTTTTGAACAAATTCAAAAAAATTTTTTTTGTGCAAAATATTGCTTGAAAATCGCAATAATCCGGTTTTTTGGCTACCCTGTATATAATAGTATGTTTTAATTTTAACTTACGTAACCTAATATGTACAAGAATTCCAGTTCTCTTTAATATTGCACGAGCTTCATCTTTATTGATTTCATACTTAGTTTGTAATATAGGACGTCTAGGTTCATGTTTTTCTATAGATTCTGGAAAAGAGCAAACTTTCTTTGCAGAAGAGCCGTCTCGACGTAGGTACATATGATTATATTTTCTATTATGCCAATCTCTTGACAATTCATCTAAGTGATGTTGACATATTTTTCTTTTTGAAATCTCCTCTCTTAATCCTTCATCATTAAAATTAGTATCGAATGAGCCTTCACCGCGTGAAAGAATTAGATCAACTTCATTAAGTGCTCCTAATATCGCATGTTCTTCGTTATCAATGATATCTCCCATTCTAAAAAATATGGAAAATTATAAAATAATAAGTTTACTTGATTAAGTCTCCTTCGCAAGGTTGATGAACAATAGAGGTATAAGGCCTTTTAGAAATATCTTCATCGGTTGTTGTTCGATCAACAGAAAAATAACATGGTTCTTCGTTATTTGCCTAAACATTTTTTTATATTACAATATTTGTAAATTACTTGATTATCGATTGTTTTTACTCCTACGTCAATATTTTTTTGTGTTTTATCTTGTGGAATAATATCTTGCGGACTTTGATTTGGGACAATTTGTTGATCTTCATTCTTAGATTTCTTTTTAGCCGGCTCTTCTATTACTCCAACCCGTATTCCTCCCCATTCAATCAATGGTCCATTAACCGATTTTAGCCAACAAGTTCCACCATCTTCATTAACCCAAGAATATGCTTTACATCCATTTGTTTTCAGGCAAAAATAACAGCATTCATCGAATTGACCTTTTATTCCCTTGATGTCATTGCCTTTTATATCTTTATTCAAATATTGGGATTTGCATTGTTGAGTAGTATCCAAGTCTAATATCCCAACTTGGACACCTTGTTTTTCCACCATTTCTGTTATAGTTGATTTCATCCAACATGTTCCACCTCTGTAATCACTCCAAGCATATGCTTTACAACCAGGAGTCTCCTGACAAAATATACAACAATCTGCGAATTGTCCTCTTTTCTCATCAAGGTCATATCCCGGAATATCTTTGTTGAAAAATCTTGATTTACATTCTTTAGTCACAGATTTTATTGCAATTCCCATTTGCACTTGACTTTTTTCCACTATTGGGCCGAAATTTGATTTAAGCCAACAATGGCCTCCGTTATAATCAGACCATGAATATGCAACGCATAAAGGTGTTTCGATACAATATCCACAGCAAAGGGTAGGATCTCCGCTCGTTATATTTTTAATATCACTTCCAACTATATCCTTGTTCATATATTGTATTTCGCAACGGGAATCTGGATAGATATTTAATACTCCAACTGCTACTTTGTCATATGCTTTGCCAGTATAGTTCTTCAAAGGCCAAACTTCCGATTTTAACCAGCAGGTCCCTTCTTTCCATGCAAATGCTTTGCAATTAGCGGTTTCGCGACAAAACCCACAACATTCTCCAAAATGCCCAACACGCGAGGTTAGATCTCTGCCATCAATATCTTTGTTGGCGAGATATGTTATACAATTTCGTCTAGCAAAACGATACGCAGTAAGTTCATTGAATATAGATAATAGTGAGATAAGTAATAATAGCATTGAATTTAAAGACATTATTAATTCTATAATTTATTTCCGAAATGTTTTCCATACAACGTTTTTTGGGCGCCCCGAAAACATTTTTTTTCGCTGGACATTATTTTCTGGACAATTTTCGTCGACATTTTTCGCCGGACAATATTTTCCAGACAATTTTTGCTGATTTTTTAAATTTTAAAAAAAACTTTCAATCGTAGGTAACTTTTTAACAATGACCGGCGAAAATTGTCCGGCAAAAAATGTCGGCGAAAATTGTCTGGAAAATATTGTCCTGCGAAAAACGTCAGCGAAAATTGTCCGGCGAAAATTGTCCGGAAAATATTGTCCAGCGAAAAATGTCGGCGAAAATTGTCCGGCGAAAAATGTCAGCGAAAATTGTCTGGAAAATATTGTCCGGCGAAAAATGTCCAGCAAAAAATGTCAGCGAAATTTTTCCGGAAAATTTTGTCCGGCGAAAAATGTCGGCGAAAATTGTCCAGAAAATAATGTCCAGCGAAAAATGTCTGCGAAAATTTTCCGGAAAATTTTGTCCGGAAAAAAAATTTGGCGAAATTAGTACGTGTGCCAAAATTTTGGCTACCTAAAATATGGTAAAAATCGATTTAAAAAGCGTCCAGTTATTTTAGTCCACCCTGTGTAATGCAAATTTCTTTAATTTTTTTAGTTGACTAAAATTATCGAAGTTGAAAACGCTTTTAATCAAATTTATGGAATCGAAGAGGCCATCAAGCAACCAAGTGAAAAATTAGAAGAATACACCAGATATCAAAAGGATGTAGAATTGAATAGAGGCACAAAAAAAGTAAATATCGACGACTTGTTCACTACTCTTGAATTAATGTTTAGAGTAAGTCATAAAACTACAGATAATCAGTGATCCTTCTAAATCATTTATCTTATAATATAATAACGCATGTTTGTACATACAGACGATCTTGGGATCTAGCGCTTCAAACTGGGTTAAAATTATACCACATTGTTGGGGTAGTAAGAGGAGCAAAATGAGTGGTCGATTATGGGGGTACCTCTTAGAAAAAATTTTTACGGGGTAACCATCCTCCTCCCCTTGGGCAAAATAAGAGAGAAAAATAAAGTCGCGTTTTTTCAACTTTTTCAATCTAATCTGGCGCTGACACGGGGTTTTCGGTCATGGGGAATTCGATTGTGATGTCTAAAAATTATGATAGCCCATGAAATTCGCATAAACTATGCGGATTTTCAGTAATGTTTACAAGAAATGGTCTAAATTAAAGGGGCAATGAGATGATTTCGCGTGTATAGGGGGTTTTCAAGCATAGGGAATTCAAGTGACGTTTAAAAATGATGAAATTCGCATAAAATATGCGAATTTCAAGTGTTTTTATAGGGAAAGACTTAAACGAAGGGATATCGCGCTGATTTCGAGTACTTATAGGTTTTTGCGCTTGGGGGAGTTTAACGATGGCATCTAAAAATTATGAATGACCACGAAGGGATGCCAAAAATTATATTAATAGGAACGAGCGAGTACAGGAGCCATGCCGAGCGAGCTCGAACGTCCAAAGGCCTCAGTACAGGCCGAGATGATACTTTGAGCTCGGTCCCCTGGTTCTTTTTATTTTTATCCCCTGGTTCTTTTAACTTTTTATTTTTCTACAAAATTAACTTTTAAGGAAAAGGTAGAAAATGCTTGTAAAAGTCGAACAAATGTACAGATCGGCAATCATCGACCGTTTACTGAATATGTAAGTTATGAAATAACCTCACATTTAAGACGTGAAGTCTGAGAGATTCGGACTGTCCCGGCACAAAATTTTTTCCGACGTATTTTGGTAGAAAAAAATTTACTTTGCAAAGATAATATGGCTCAAAGATGCCGGGAAGGGGTTCACAAATGGCTTAGAAGTTGCAAAAATGTTAGATTTTGAGTTTTTTCGGGTCCCTGGTACTCAAAGGGCCATATCTCCGTCATTTCAAAAGATTTTTTACGTGAAAGGGAAAGCGACGAGCTACATTTTTGTATGCTCACTTGACGAATATGCTTCAGTAGTCATTTTCTAGATGCGTTTGAAAGTTAAAGGGGGGGGGTGCAGATCAGGGGCCAATCTCGATCGAAAAAATTTTTCTTTCGAAAAGTGACTTTTTAGGGGTAATTTTATGCGGGGAATCGATTGCGCGCATTCCCGAAGCGTGAAAATGCTTCCTTGACCCTGATTCAGGGAATTGGGTGTGTGTATTGAAGCGAAAATCGAAAAAAGTTCGATTTTCCGCCGGGAAACTGGCTGTATAGGGGTTTTTCTAGACGAGGAATCGATTGCGCGCACTCCCGAACCTTGAAAACGCTTTCTTGACCCTGATTCAGGGAAGAGGTCGGTTGATTGACGCAAGTCCCGAGTTCCGAAAAATTTTCTTGACCCTCTAAATTTTTGTATTGATTTTCAAAAATTCGGATTTTTTTCTCTAAAATTGAATTTTGCTCAAAAATTTAAGGGGTCATAAAAATTTTTTCGGAACTCGAAATTTGCGCCAATCGATTTCTCTTGCCCGAAAACCCCCAAGTACCAAAAATCAGTCAATTTAGAAAAAAATTTTTTCAGAGATAGGGCCTCAAACGGCATCCCCCTTTAAAGGGGGAGGGCCGTTTATTGGGAGTTATCGTCAAAAAAAATTTTTTCCGTCGAATTGTTTTTGCCCAAATTTTTTTCAAGTCGTTTTTCAAAATTTCTTTTTTTAAATACTATCTTTCTACATCGTTATAAACAGGAGTTACAATTGACCGTTCCCGTGTTAAACGAAATGAAATTTCGTATTTCGTGCAGGTTCAATTCCCCTTTTGCGTCGAATTTTTACCACTGATTAATTTTTGTGGTTTTAGGGCTATATAAAAAATCTATACATTCATGACAACTGATTTTCAAAAAATTTATAGAAGAAGGACTGCTCTGCATTTTTAATGGGTATATTGATATTGTATAAATATAACCTGTGCGCAAAAAATACTTTGTGCTCAAAAAAAATATTGTGCGCAAAAAAATTATTTTGTGCTAAAAAAAATTATCATATTCGTAGTATCGTCTTCATTGTCATCGTCGTGGGTTTTTTGCAATTAGAGGTTTGTTGTAAAAGAGATTCGAGCATAATTAGAGGTTTGTTGTATCGTTTTCCATCATCTTCATCATTAGGTCGACTAATGTCCCATTTCTGATATATTTACGAATAGCATTAATGATTTATTGTATAAACGCATTTGCGGGATTTCTAGCTACATGCTTCGATACAGGAAAGGAGCTAACAATGGGGTTTTTGTGGAATTAAAAATTTTTGAGAAAAGTGAACCTTTTTTTTTAAAAAATCATCACAAAAAGTTACGCAATTTTTGTCTAAACCCCTCCCTCTTCAAAGCGTAACTTTGCGTAACTCAAACCCCAGACCCCTCCCTCTATTTGAAAACGTAATTTGTGGGCGACCCATAAGCTGTGAAAATACTTCCCTGAGCCAAATTCAGGGAATTTCGCTTCAATATACCAATTCCTTCACTGAATTAAGAAGCAATTTCACGATTCGAGAATCGTGCAATCGATTTTCCACATAAAATTACCCTCGACTCCTAGGTGAAGTTTGTTATTGTTCTTTGTTGATTTTTACTCTTTAAGTTGTGTTATAAAAGTGATCGGAAACTTTTGGTCCATTCTGTATACCCGATAACATATATTCCTGCCTGAGAATATGGGCTACTCAAATACGGCCCCCTTTTTGGCTGAAAATCTCTGAATGAGACAAACAAAATGACACCAAAATTATCCAATTTGGACATTGTTTTAGGTTATTGAAACGAAAACATGAATCAGAATTTTCGTTTCAATAACCCAAAACAATGTTTAAATTGGATAATTTTGGTGTCATTTTGTTCGTCTCATTTAGCATAAAAATTGCTACAATGTTCATTTTATGAAAATTTAAAAAATCGATTTATCTGCAAAAAATTCAAAAAAGTTTTTGTATTACAACGGAGAGCTTGTACATAAATTCAAAAATTCAAACACAATTATCTCGAAAACTACAACAATTCAGAACATGCCGGAAAAACAAAAAATGCTCCATTTTTCATGATCTTTCCGAATATATCACTTTTCATATGGTTGTAACTGACTGGACTGGTCCTTTAAAGAGTGATGTTGTTGTTTCGGAGAAATATATACGTAATATAAAATTTCTTAGCCATTTAAGAAAATAATATCGGGTTACCAAGGAGATTTTTTCTTACAATAATACAGGGTGTGAGGAGATTATCCGACCCCTATAGTAAGATATATCTAGATACTTTTTTCGCCATAGCTTTTGATAGGAACAACCATACGCCGAGATCTTAGTATCATCTTAAAGCTATGAACGTAAGCTTTAAATTCCCGAACCTTGAAAACGCTTCCTTGATCCTGATTCAAGAAGAAATCGGTGTATTGAAGCGAAAATCAATTTTTCTACGTAGATACGTATCCTTTCCCTGAATCAGGGTCAAGGAAGCGTTTTCAAAGTTCGGGAATGCGCTCAATCGATTTCCCGCCTAAAAAAACCTAAGAATCAACGGTTTTCTCATAAAAATCCGAAAATGTTTTATTTTCGTTTCAATACACTGATTCCTTTCCTGAATCAATGCCAAGGAAGCGTTTTCATGATTTAGCTATGATCGATTTTTCACCCTATTTTTACGGCAGGCACAAAATTGGAAACGCAAAATTGGAAACACAAAATTGGAAACGCAAAATGCACTAAAATTTTTTACACAAAATTGGAAACGCGTTTCCAATTTTCCGCTTTTAGTGCATTTTTGCGTTTCCAATTTTGTGCCTGCCATTTTTACCCCCAGAAGATCATTTTTCAAAAAAAACTTTTTTTGGAGAAAGGGCCCTAATTTGCACCCCCTCCTTTAAGGAAAATTTTAACAACTTTAGGTAATGGAGCACCAGATATATTCACTTCAATTGCATCTACTGCTAGTGCAGACAGACCACAAGCAGGCATCGCGATTGCGGATCTTTTCGGTAAATATGAAGGGCGTAAAAAGTAGTTTAAAAGTTTCAATTCTATCGGATAAGTAGATTTATATTTTGAGGTACAAGTTCTGTTGAAACAGAACTTGTGCCTTAATGGAAATAATTGACCCTAGCCTTAAGGACCTTTTGGTTTTTTCTGGCTTTCTGCTGGATTAGGGGCTTTCTGCTAGCTACGGCCCTGAGGAGGTGCAATTTTCACTATACCCTGCCCCTCTGCCGCCACTGCGATGGATTGTCCAACAATCGATAGAGCAAATATAAACTTTGTGAAGAACAAATTACGCACCTTCCTTTACAATGCCAAAATCTTAAACTTGTATAGGTAGTGGAATCTTTACGGTCACCATTGTTTTCGCCATAATTACTCTAATTAAACCATTCTCCGTTCGACGGGTTCCTATGATACGGGATATTTGTTTCTATTTAATAGCCGTGTGCTTTCTCGGTTTTATCATATTATACGATACTCAAATTCATCTTTGGCAGCCAATTGGTTTGGGGACATATTTTTTAAAAATTGATAAGAATTTTTAGTTTTCTTGGTTTTCTATGGATTTTATGCATTTATTGTTGCGGGTGGGCGAAAAATTTTCAATAAATCAAATGAAATTAGTGCCATTTTTGATCCACCGGTACAAGCGAGAAGTATGTTTTTGTTAACTACATAGCGTGGCCTGCTTTATGTTGCACTGTATTAACTGCATTTCATTGCTCTACCCCAGTGATGAGGGAAAGGGAATGGTGCATCTGGTACTTAGTGGCGTGCCCAGGGGGAGCATGCCCCTCTCCCAAAATCGAAAATTTTTAAAGAAAAATGGCATTTTTGGCCAAAATTCCAAGAAAAATGAGGTTTTTATATTCCATTTCCTGCTGAATAATAAAAATTTTTGAAATAATAAAAAACTGAATAATAAAAAACTTCCTAGCTAATAGGCTATGGGCGCCAAGTTCTTTTGTCGTTCAGATGGAAAAAAGAGTAGACCTAGTTGCTCCCCCAACCAAAATCCTGGACATCCTACTGCGGATACTTACCCTTCACTAACGGGTCGAATTCCCGAAAAAACATAATGATCACTCCATTTAACCAGATAAAAAATCATTTTTTAAAGATAATACTGATGCTTCAAGTGACACAGTCGATTTAACCTTTATTGGAAAAGTAAAAAGAAGTTACTTTATTGTACAAGTATACTTTTAGAATTTAAAATTAATATTTACTTATAAAATTTTAGACCCCTCTAACACTAATTCTTAGTTTAGTTATTCCTTGTGTAGAAAATGATTGGTCTCATCAAGATACTGTATTGCATGCTTTCACAGCCCCATTAGCATTTTTAATTGCTTTTCAATGTAAGTCCGCGCCATTCCCCTAGAATGGCACCTAGTTTTGCTCATATCAGGATTTGCAAATTTAGGGTTAAATGTTGTTCCAATAAGTGATGGGCCAGTATTAGGGGTATATTCATTGGTTTTCTCAGTGATTCTATCATGTATTATTATATGGCTAACTAAAAGCGATAAAGAACCTAAACATTATAAGGTATAAATTTGCGACGCTTTAAAATTTTGGTGAGAGTCAAAAACTTAGTTTATAATCGACTATAGTACGTGAAAAAATAGTTGCTTCAAAATACAGGGAGTGTATAAAGTTCCCGTACATTTTGAAATTAACGGAAATTCGCATGAATATTATATGAAAAAATTTCGGGCTGAAAGTTTTTCGGAGTAATTTTATGCGAGGAATCGTTTGTGCGCATTTTCAAAATATGAAAAAATCTACCTGACTCTGATTAGGCGATTTTCATTTCAAGACATCCACATTTCCTAGATTAGAGTCAGTAAGCATTTTTGCGTCTGTAATGCGAAAATAGATATTGAAGCGAAGATCGCCTGAATCAGAGTCAGGTAGAGGTTTTTTGAACTTGCCAGATCAGGCGGGCGGCTTCCTATCCACTGCACTATGGTAGGGCAACTTTCTTTTTCACTCTAGCTTCTAGCTTACGGACTAACTTCCCATTTTTGAATGTGATGGTGATCAAGTTGTTAAATTAAAATTACCTTTTCTTAGATTATCGTCTCATTTATCGGCTTTGTTATCGCAGCGGTCGTTATATATTTGGTTGCTTCAGAAGTGGTTAATATGTTAATTATGTTAGGAGTAATATTAAGGATATCACCGGAGGTGAATTTTATAGTTTTTATTAAAAACTTTAAACTTTATAGATACTTGCCGTGACAGTTCTAGCATGGGCAAATTGCGTTGGAGATATTGTTGCTGATACATCAATCGCAAGGAAGGGATTTCAACGTATGGCCATTTCTGCGGCTGTTGGTGGACCTTTATTTAGTATGTTATTTTAATCCTATCAGATTGAGCACTTCTCCCCCCCATCAAGAATATCAAAAAGAGCGCTTTCCTCAGCCATAAAAAGTGAGCAGAAAAGTTCCCTTCTGCCGAGAAAATGATTACTATTTGTATCCTTAATAGAGTCAGAAAATGGGTCAGGGAACCAAAACCCGGGTCCCTGATACATTTGGGTTGCAGTAACCCAGATCCTAGTATCTCACAAAGTTGAGGCCCTTCCAGAGACTGGTCCTCAAAACTATGAGCATTTGTGAAAACATCCTTCAATTGACTTGGAAGAAGGTGATTTGGAGGGCCTTGTGGGAGAGGTATAAACATGTTTGGACCCACAACATTTTGTTATATACTAAAGATAAATAAAAACCAAACGGTACACAGCTCCGAGGGGCTGCATATAATGCTATTTTTAGATCTTTTAATCGGATTTGGTGTGTCATTCCTTCTTGCAAAATTACAAGGAAAAGTGGTTTATGTAATATTTTATTCGATTTTTTAATTTTTCAATAATTTTTTAGTTAAAAGTCAAGACAGAGATGAAAGTCATGTTGCTGGCCTTACTGTCTAGTTTACTATTAACCTTCGTTCTTTTATTCATCGAACATTTTCGATTCAAGCGGTTTCATGGGATACTCTTAATAATTCTTTACTTATGTTTTCTTGTTTTAGTAGTGTTAGCTGAGCTAAAAGTTTACACTTTTTAGGAATTGATTTAATTTAGACGTTAGCAATACATATTGGTGTGGTAGCACCGAGGCCTTTTATATCTGAAAATGCCAGGTTCTACTCACGCCATGGCTGATTTTTTTTGTTTTCTTATTTTTATATACAGGGTGGCTCAGAAAAAGTGGATGTTTAAAAAAAGAATTAGATCAAACGACAATATTGTTCCTGAGAAAATGCAACTTTTCTGCAAGCATAAAATCTCTACAAATCCACTTTTTTAGACCACTCTGTATTTTATTTTCCAATATTTTTATCTTAAATATTTTTAAATAACTATTTATAAAAAGGTTTACTAAAATTTATATTATTTATTTGATTAATAAATAAAGTACTTTTGAGAGTTGCTTCTTGCAAAAATGGCTCCTCCCTCTATTTTCATATGCTGCAAATCGATTTTGCACAACGCCAAGTCGCAAAATATTTCTCTGATTCTGATTCAGGGAAAAAGATCGATGCATTGAAGCGGAAATAAACTAAAGTTCCATTTGTGCCGGAAACCAGGCTGTTTATAAGTTCTTCCAGGGGAAATCAATTGCGCGCAACGCTTATGATTCGGTACTACATTAGCTGCCGCAAATGACAGGGATATTTTTTCGAAAAAATGTTTTCATAAGATTTTCTTTAAAAATCCTATATGGGTTTTTCTATGCGGGGAATCCAAAAAACGCACTCCCCATGTCTGAAAATTTTTTCTTGACCCTATATCGACTAGAACCTTGGCTCAAAAAGGGTTTTTTATGTCAAATTGATGCCAATTTGGCATGAATTTTGTAATCGGGGGTTTTCGGTTATGGAGAATCGATTGGCGATGATTTCGTGAGCCATGGAGTAGTCCCATTGTAATAAGCCAGTCGTCAAAATCATTGTCGGATAGCTGCAGTTTCATGTAGAGATCTTGAAGAATAAGGCCTAAGGCCTTGAAGTTCTCCAATTGTATTATTCATTTTAGTAAAATCACTCAAAAGCAGGATAAAACTAAAATCAAGAGAAAAAAATAGCAGATAAAAGAATAAAAGGCAATTGCGCATTCGATTTTTGACTCACAAAACTATCGCCAATCGATTTGCCCTAGCCGAAAACCCCTGATTACAAAATTTCGGGTCAAATTGGCATCAATTTGACATAAAACCCTTTTTTGAGCCAAGGTGCTAGTTGATATAGGGTCAAGAAAAAATTTTCAGACATCGGGAGTGCGTTTTTTAAATTCCATCATAGAAAAACCCATATAGGGTTTATTTTTAAATTTTATGAAAAAAAATTTTTCGGAAAAATAGCCCTGTCATTTGCAGCAGTTAATGCGTAGTAGTACTAAGAATTCTGTCGTCAAACAACTTACGTATAACACTAATTAAATCCCGATTGCATTTCCCCTGTGATTTTTAATGCGAAAAAAATCTGTTAATAATTTTCGGACTTAATTTCAATAATTTAGTTTTCCTTAAGCGAAGTCTATATATGATTTTATGCTTTTGCACTCAAAGCAATTTGATGATTGTAGTTTTTGCGACACTATACATCGGTGCTGGTCTATTTTCTTCAGTGTTTTACAAACAGTAACCTGTATCGCTTGAAGCCTGAACATATGCCTCTCAAATCTCTTTAGAATTTATCTTAATTTTATATAAGTACAATTCATTGACAATGCAGTTCTTTAATACAACAAAATTTCAAAATAACCAAGAATTTATCTCTATGATCATTTTTCATATATTGTTAGTTTGTGCATTTATCGTCTCGTCTTTGCTTATTTACCTACTCCTAATAGTTAAGGTATAAAATTTATTTTAGAAAAATCACAAAAATGTTAAAGGGTACACGCCCAATTCGTATCTCGAAAAAAATTTTCCTAAATTTTTTAATGACCCTATAGGGGTAATTTGGTGCGAAAAATCCAAAAAACGCATTCCCAAAGTCTCAAAAATTCTGTGAAAATGGGGCGTGAACATCAGAAATAATGTATACAACACCCGAAACAGGGTCAAGCAAAGGTTTTGAAACTTTGTGAGTGCGTTTTTTGTATTTTTGCACCAAATTTTTTAAAAGATTACCCTTATAGGGGTAATCTTTAAAAACTTTTTTTCGAGATACGAATAGTGCATCCTCCCTCAAAAATCGATGCACCTTCCCCAGTGGCGTGGGCAGAAGGGTCGGCTATGGGGACATTTCTCCAAAAAGCTGATTTTTCCCAAAAGCATAAAGGGGACTTGTGTGCGGAGATTTTGTTTAATTCTGACCCACTAGGGGAGCACCTACCCTCCCTTCTGCTACCCCTTGCCTGCACTACTAACCTTCCCCCTAAAATAATACAAAGGACTGACGCAATAAATATAAAAACACTTGAGATTCTTGCATTTAGGTCTACTGTATAAATTTGAAACTCCTATTGTTAAATATGCCAATCTGCTATATTTTTACCATCTCATTTTATATTGCTAGCGATATATTTTATTGGTTTGAGTTGGAAGAATATTTGTACAAGATTTTCTATGATCTACAAATTATTGGTAGGTACAGTAAGGCTAATGCGTAGACAAGCTTCCCTGTATGCTTTAACTTGGCAGAGAGAAAGAGGGACATGTTTTACAGGTGACCTCCCCGATTAACAGGATTTCATATGGCTCTCATATAAAAGGAATATCACACTCTCTGCTCATTTTTTTGATATACCACTAAACTTTTTTAATCAGTTACCTTAAACTCGTATTTTTATGTGTCTTGACAATTGCGTTTAACACCCTGTGCTTGTTCATAGAAAGGGCTATTGCAGCGGTATTCGTCGACAATTATGAAAATTTTGCTAGAAAATATTGGATTAGCGTCTATCTCATTACAACTGAGGTAATTTTTTTTAGTGTTCGATCCCGAGTTTGGCCGGGACGGGATCGATTCCCGGGATTTTCGGGACGGGATCGATTCCCGGGATTTTCGGGACGGGATTTGAAAAAAAATTTACCTTGGTCTCCCCTTCAGTTTTTTTCGAAAATTTTTAAAAAAACATAAAGAGGGACCAAGGTGATTTTTTTCCATTTTTTCAAAAATTGATAAAAACAATCACGCTCCTGTCAGCGCGTGATTTTTTCTGCACCTCAGGATATTTAAAATAATTTAACCCGTTTTTTATAATTTTTTAATCCAATTTAGGGGTATAAAAACTTATGGGGAGGGGTATTTTTAGGGGTGTGTTTTTTATCCCGACTCGGGACGGGATTGAGTCTGGGAAGGTCGGGATCCGGGACGGGATGCCAAAAATCCCGGGATGGGATCGGGACGGGACGAGATCGATCACTAATCAAAATACAGATATGCAAAAATTTTCATTCAATTTGAATGAGAAAATAAAAGTTTCAATTTGCGCGGGGATCGAACCCTCGACCTTACGCGCGAAAAATTTTTTTTGCTCCAATTTTGAAAAAAATTTATATATTTGGAATCAGGACAGCTTACTTATACAGAAAATAACAATTTTTTAAAGTTTCTCCGGTGGAAATATAGTGTGCGCATTAAACTTTAAGGGGTGTAAGGTTTCCATCCATATCTCTCCTGTCTATGACAATAATCTATATTTGACAGGAAAAACCGGATTCGATGAAATTTTTATCGGGATAGGGTAATAAAATATGATGGTGCAGTTAACTTTTTGACTAGATCATGTTTTCGAGTCAAAAAAATTTTAATTTCGCGCTTGTTGCTTTTCGTTTCAATTTACACGTTGCCTGATACAATAAAAAGTTCTGTGGTAGCCAAAAAAAAATTTCAACTATATCATAGGCGTGGTTACGATTTTGCCAATCCTGGTTACTAATGAAATGTTATGTGGGTGATAAGGTGTTAGGGTTGTGATTGATGGATGGTTTCTATATAAAATCGTTTGAAAATTTTTTCGCAATTTTGTTTCGACCATAACTTTTTACGGTTAGATTTTCATGTAGTGCCGTTAAAGCAAAAGATGCTCCGAATTTTGTGCTCTTTTACATGGCATTAATTCCCCAAAAGTAGACTGGTCCTTTAAGGTTAAGTAACGTGGTAATGAAGTTCAAGAAATATTTGCTACTTTATTTGATCTTCCTTCTGTTCTCCACACCAGTACGCTTACAGGAAAATCCAGCTCATCTTTCTTTATCTACAATTCCACCTTCGACTACAGCTCTAACAAATTCCACCAAAGTTCCCAATATATTCAAACCAGATCAACTAGCTGATACTCAACTCCTGATCGGAATAATGTTCACGGTCGCGCCCATTGCTCTATTTCTACATATATCGATTATTTATATAATCGTCTTTTCTAGCAAGCGTACAAAATATAAGAACATGTTTTATAAACTAGTGGTATTCATAAGCTGTACCGATATCTATTGGTGCCACTATTTAATATATGAAGGACTGTGCAACGTTAGTGGTCATTGTCCTTTTGGAGAGATGGGAAATGTTTTTATTTCATCCGTAGCTCAGTACATGTTCTTTCTTTGCATGAATATGGACTTGTTGATTGCGTTCAATCGGTTTTCAGCAGTGGTTTTGTTTGACCAACATGAGAAAGTTTTTAGCCAGAAGAAGGGAATGTTTTATGTATTGTTGTTCATGATAGGCTCGGCACTCGAGTGTATACCAACTTGGATTTATAAAAAGAAATATGTTAGTTTATTTGAATATTTATTTAACCCGGATTTGCCGATAAATCGTAAGAGCCGGCTAAAAAGAAGAAAAGATGGGGGTTTTTATATGGCACCGATTGCGCACATTCCCGAACCCTGAAAACTCTTCCCTGACCCTGATTCAAGGAAGGGGTTTTATATTGAAGTGAAAATCGAAAATATTCCTGAAGAGGGCTTTTTAAATTGTAGCTGAATAATGGCCGAATAAGTGTTGATAAAAATTTTCGAAACCTGTTGATCCTAACATTGTCAAAAATTACTTTGAAGTTTTCAAAGTCGATTTCCTTCACCTTAACAAAATGTTAGAAATTTAATTTTTGTATGAAAATACAGAGCTTTAGTCCCTCTAACACTCTTCACCTTACCACAACACCATACGGTGATGATGTATCCAAACATTCAAAAAATTTTCATTTTCTTTGCTTATCATGATTTTAGACCGGACGATTGGCGCTAGCGTTGTGGATACACTTGCATCAATCCGAATAAGAAAAAAGAGAAATATAAGCCTATGTGGAATTGTGCAAATCCACATTTTCTGAGAAGATAAAGCTGTCAGTATTTAAAATTTGGGATTTGTCGTATTTGTGACCTCTAGTCTGGCTACGCCACTGCCTTGGGGTAAAAAAGGCCTATGTTGAGGTTCCCTTCTAAGTAGGGCTATTATGCTAGCAATTGCCAGGTTGACAATTGCCGGCAAATAATCATTTTCGTCCCAAAAAACACTATTTTCATGCAAATAAAGCGTTTTTAACTGATATTGCGATTGCTTTCTTACATCCTATTGCCATTTATCTATCTCATTGAACACCAACGGAGATTTTCCGGAATGGGTCATTGCGTCCCATACCATCACAGATTTGGACTTCTGTGCTCTTTCAACAATTCGGTCTTCAATGGCAGGTGCTTCTGTTACCCAAATACGATCATTCTGTGAGTTGAAGGCCTGTTCAATCGAGAATGGCTTCTCGTCCGAAAAAACAATCTTGCGATGACGGCTCTTGAAAAGCGCTTCAAAAATGCTTTAGATCTTAGAATTCACTTGGCCTTATGCTCTTCTTGAGCTTTTGACCCTCTTTTATCTTGTATGATTTCATCCCAAGATCCTGTTTATAATTCGATGAACTTCATTTCGAGCAATTCTCATTCAAATAGCGAGTTTTCTTACGGAATTTGGCTTGTTTCTTGGGTTTCGACAAAGTCTGGCCTAAAAATAAAAAATCAGAATAAAAGTAGAAAAATGTTACTTGATTCTTTCGCTTATTTTTCACAGTTCGCGCCCTTCTTATGTCCTTTTGGCAGATTTTCATTGCTTCCTGTTTCTTGGAATCGCTCAAAGGTATTTAACGATTTTTGCTGGAACGTCAAGTAATCTTGAAATTTCCCATTTGGGCATACCTTTCTTAAATAATTTGATTATCGCTAGTCGAAATTCAGTTATAATGCTGCAAAAAATACAAAGAAATAAAATTAAAATATTAACAAAAAAATGCAAATCAAGCACGTTTAAAAAAATAAAAGTGCGTCCCCTGGATATTTTTATTTCACTCTACAAAAGATCAAGGTTGAATGGAGAATAATTCCCTTCTTAGAACAGCATGCTTTTTTATCATAAATTCGGAAGTCTTATGTTGGCTTTTATTCAAAAATGCTAACATATAACAATGATGTTTATATCCAAATATAAAACGTATAACGTAGAGAACATTTATATTTTCTACGTAGTGCATAAAAATTTTTATTGTTTCTACATATTTTACAGAATTTTTAATATAAAAAAACTTATTATGTAAAATTCAAACTGCAGGAGATTAAAATATTTGTTCAACAATAGGTATTAGAAAAACTCGATTTAGCTAAATTGCAACGTCAAAAGTTTTTATCGTTTTCCATCTTGATAAGACGCATAAAATGGCACCAAAATTATTCAATTTGAATATTGCTTTGAGTTATTGAAACGAAAACATGAATCAGTTTTCGCTTCAATAATAATCCAAAACAATGCTCAAATTCTATAATTTTGGTGTCATTTTAATCGCCTTGTAGAGTTGTAAAATAATAAAACGTTTAAATTTTGCACTAAAAAAATTGAATTATGCATAAAAACGGGAGTGTCAATTTTGGATAGGTATATACTTGGATATTCTTCGTCTTCCCTTGCTTTGACCTTTTTTTCACCATGTTTTGATACAACTACTAACATTTCAAGACTCTTCAAAACATTTTGACGGATGTTGAGGGCCGACTCGGACTTGTTCTTCATTGCGTGGTTTATCGGAGACACAAGTACCATGTAGGCCTTTTCGGATTCTGTCAGCAGGTAGTAAAGAACGGTTGTTGCTATCAAATAGGTTTTACCAGTTGCTACTTGGATTCGATCGTCTGTGTGTGGACTTGGCGATTGACTAATTTCACAAAGTGATGGGCATAGTTGACCATGAAGTGACGATAAAAAAAGATGTTGAGCTTGAATTCCGTTGAGTCGTGCACTATAGGCTTGCCACCCGTCTGCCATGATGGTGGTTCCAGGGCGGATATGACGCCGAATCATTGTAATCAGCATCAAGGCGATTCTAATGCAAATCCCAAGGAATGAAAAGTTCGTACCACGTTCTGTCGCTCCAAACAGCCACCAAGTGCGCCTTAGTATACATCTTCCACGATGACTTTTCGGGACTATATGTCGGGTGCTACCCCACCCGGTATATAGCCCCGACATTGCTCTTTCCGACTACCATTTGTTCCGGGATCTAGCGACTAATCTGGACGAAAAACACTTCGACAAAGATGTCAAAAATTATCCTCAAGAATATTTTGATTCTAACCTTCTAACCCCAAGATTTTTTATGAAAGAGGCATATGCAGTTTGCCTACTAAATGAGCATGAGTAATATATTGTAACGGAGCATATTTGGATGATTGTTGATCGCTTTTAAAGGAGGTATTTTTTACGGCTTAATCTTCGGAAAAATTTTTTAAATTTTTTTCCTAATTTTTTGTTGTTGCAAAATGACATATTTAGGGGTAATTTTATGTGAAAAATCTTAAGCCTAAGCCCTGGAATAAGTTTTTTTGAATTAAATTTTCTCAAAAACGAAAAATTTGTTTTACACGAAAATTGGAGTACTACCGGTTTTCGATGCGCGCTCTATCAATTGACGGTGAATTTTTCAACTTCCAAATATTGGAATGTGTGATGTGCCGACACATGTGCCAAGATGTGCCCACAGGCACATTTGACGTCAAGTGACGTGCCAGCACACGTCACCCTTAACACCACACTCCAATCAAAGTACACACAACAAAAGTGTAATAACAAAAATTATTAAGAGGCAATTCCCCTCTTTTACTACGTCGAATTTTAGTTCATTTTCGCGTCGATTCACCCACGACTTTCCCTGAATCTGGATCAGGGAAGCGTTTTCAAGCTTCAGGAATACGCACAATCGATTTGCCGCATAAAATTACCCCCTATACGGGTTCTTTTTACAACCTCATTATTTCAAGCTTAATCTTTTGAACTACATTCAATAACATATATACCATATAGACTATTGAATAAAAGCCTTTCCTAGATATGGGCGTGTGTTTGATCCATTTTGTAGTCGAGGTGTTCTAGTAAACAAGAAACGCAGATATCCTAGACGAATCTTATAAAAAACTTTTTATTCACAACTCTAATCTTCTTACGATCCATCGTTATTCTGCAAAATTTTCTTGAAAAAATGTTTACTTTGCCAACTTTTGGAACGAGTGTAGTCAATCCAAATGATTACTTTTCACATTTAAACTTTACTTGTAATACGAATCCTGTATATCGCTGGAGACAGCATAAACTTCATACTTGCAGAAAATGTCAAGCTCATGGAATTACAACATCTCTGAAGGGACATGTTAATTGTCCAAATAAGAATTGTGCATGTCTTCAAGTAAGAATTAATGGTATGGAGCACGAGTGTATCCCCTTACGATCAAGAGGCTTCAATTTTTAACTTTTTGAAAATTTGAATTTCTCAACATTTTACTCACCGGGGATCGTACCTGATGTCCCAGAGATCGAAATCAAACGTAGGGTTGTGTTTTTATTCAGGCTAAGCGGGAGCTCGGCGCGTTTCGCACGGCACTAGAATAGAACGTACTTTACCGGTAAGTTATGTTCGGAACCTAACTTACTTTTTTTGAAAATTTTCAAAGTGTAATAACTTTTTTGCCTTAAGGCATTTTGACATGTGGTCTTGGACATTTTGTAGATCTCGATGCGATCTACAAAAATGCCCAAGACCCCATGTCAAAATTCGGAAAAAATTGTTATAATACTTTGAAAATTTAAAAAAAAGTAAGTTAGGCTCCGGACATAACTTACCGATAAGTTACGTTCAGGACCTAACTTACCGGTAAAATACGTTCCGTCCTGGTGCCTGGGCAAAGATGATTTTTATAAAATTTTTGAAAACCTTAAAAAAATCAACTTTTTCGAAAAACATAAGTGGAACGAATGTAAATTTTGAAAATTTTCGGGTTGGGTTCCTCTAACAAATTTATGGCTACGCCACTCGCAAATGAGTGATTCTTTTAGGCATTTTTTAAAGTGGCCGGTTGTGCGCCACCCTGTAAAAGCAAAAAAAATCCACTCATAATGGAAAAATCATTTCCGCTTACATCGAGCCTGTTGGTTAGCTTTTATTGAAAAACAAATATTTACTAGTTTATAAATAAAATTCATGATTTTGAAATGGTTTGCGTGGGATTAAAAAGCAATAAATGTTCGAAAACAAATCTCGTTGACCCACGGATTTTTGGTCTAAAAAGTCGAATATTCTTTCATCTGTTCAAATATTTTACGTAGGTTATCATCATAAAATGCATCTTTTCTTATCTGTTTTTTCCGGTAAAATTTTGTAAATATTTGCTCTACATTGGCTCATTTATATAGCTTACTGGTTGCATAAAAAGAGTGCTAAAAGCTCGAAAAATCAGTTGCAGAAAAATCGACAATACTCAAGCTGGGTCTTCTTTTTCTAGCAGCTGTTTTTAACGGTATCTTTGAATTTTCTTTAAAGGAGGGGGGGGTATTTTTTTACGGCTTAAGAGGCGATATCTTGAAAGTTCGAACTTTTTGGGGTTACCGCGGCACTAGGCAAACTAAGTATGTAATATGAAATTTGGACGCAAAAGAAACATATTTAAGCATTTGAAATGGTGTGCAACCTTTAAAAAGGCCAATTTCGGCCCATATGAATGTTGGACGTTACAGGAATGTTACAGGTGTCTTTTACACTTTAGTATTTTGACCATATCTCTCGAAGGTTAAATCCAATTTCGATGATCTTGGTGTCGTTGGATTGCTGGTGATGCGGGCTACAACTTTTATATTAGGTATACGGGGTCGTTTCGTGGAAAAAGTTATCAAAAACTTAGGTTTTTAGCTAAAACCCGGGTCCCTGGGTGGGTCAAAAATTCAAAGAAATGGCTCTAGCCAAAAACTTTGTTCCGACCGTTTTCTCCGATTTGCCCTAAAAATTATCTACAACACCCCTACTTTATTTTATGCTTGGTCCCGGATCATATCTCGAATACTTAAGATCTTTTTTCTGCCTCTGAAGTTCAATACCATCGATTTTACGTGTATTTTTTGAATTTTCTAACCTCTCTAAAACACCCAAGATAATTTTTTTTCGACCAAAATTTCTTTCTGGCTGATGTATTTCAATATGGAGAACATTTCTAGCGTGGTTTCGAAAAAATCCGAGAAAATTTTTTTTTGATCTCATTTCTACTACTAACGCTTCAAAACGTGTAAAAAACACCTGTAACATTCCTGTAACGTCCAACGTTCATATAGGCCAAAATTTACCTTTTTAAAGGTTGCACACCATTTCAAATGCTCAAATATGTTTCTTTTGTGCCCAAAATTCATATTACATACTCAGTTTGCCTAGTGCCGCGGGATGTTCGAACTTTCGAGATATAGTCTCTTAACTAGAAAGAATGTGGTTTAGGTTTATAGAAACGTTGGCGCGGGGCTTAGGACCAAGTTACTTTAGATTCGGTGGCACTAGTGCAGATACATCAATTTTTATAGAAAATACTTCAGTAGCTCATGGCAACGATACTTTTACATACAACATAATTACTGGTAGAAATTTTTAAGACTAAGAATGATAACAAGAAATAGCTTTGTCAGTAATGCTGCTGAGTTTTGGAACTTTAAGAACTGAAAATTTGAGAAAAAGTTGCAAAGTGTACTAACCAACTGCTTGCTAATGAGGATTACTGAGCTCCAAGGGCCCATTGTTGTCCCACGGAAGGAGCAAAAATGAACCCCACTTTCGATTTCTACTTCTGAAGAATAGCAATAGGCCCCAGGATGAGGGGTTGCTTTGTCTGACTTTATTCTTTTCAATCTTTTAGCTGCAAAAGTCGACCTAATAGCCAATTTTGCTAACAACGTAGGTTGGCGACTAATTTACGATTTGAATGATCTACTCCGAATGGGCTCCAATTTTTCAACCTCAACCTGGAACTCAACCAATGCTCAAAGTTTCATCAATTACACTAGCTCCAAGGGTTACCACATGGATTTTGAACTCGGAAATGGTAGTTTAGTAAAAAAATTTACCTCCATTTTTCGATTTCAGAGCCAGATCAATATCAAATGAATTTCAATGTCTCTTTAACTGGGCAACAAATTGCCTCGGGCTATCAGGTGCTCAGAAATCTATTGAATTCAAACAGCTTATATAAAAACAGTATACTAATTGGACCATCTGTTGGTGGTACGAGCAAAGGAATTCTAAATAAGTAAAGCAAATGCTGCTATTGAAAAAAAAGATTTTAGTTTTCTCAACAACAGCGGAGGAAATGCCATAAATGCCTTGACTTTTCATCAGTAAGAGAAGAATAGTATTTTTAAAACAAAAATTTAGCTACTTCTTCGCTGGGACTAACGCCACCGTTGCCAATTATACAGACCCTAACATTATGGACAGTCTACTCTATAGTATCGCTGATATGAAAAGTCTAAATTTTACTCCGATTTGGTTGAGCGAAACAGCAACGGATTGGTGCGCATGTGCATATAATTTTTCTGCTGCATTTGTCGGCGGGTTTATGTGGTTAGATAAGATTGGTCTTTCTGCATCGAACGGAATTGCTGCAGTTCTAAGAGAAACTATTTTCGAAGCCTCTCTCGGTTTACTTGATTGGCACATGTATCCTAGAAATGACTATTGGCTGACATTTTTGTATAAGAAGCTTGTTGGGACTCAAATTTATAATGTGACAGTGGATCAGAAAAATTCAAGTTTGAGATTGTATGGAGCATCGAGTAGAAAGTAAGGGACCGAAACCGACCAGAAACACAAATTTTAGCACAAACACAACAGTCGTATACGGAGTGAACATTGCAAACGCCTCGTTCACACTGGATTTCCCTGGATGGACGAACCGACAAGTTGTTGCCTATATTCTAAAAGAAGGTGTCCCTGGGAATTTGCAAGCCCAAAATTCGACATTAAACGGGCAGCTCCTTCAATGGGCGACCCATCAGCCGATAATTAACAACAACGGTCAACTTACCAACTTACCTATCGTGCTTCCTCCTTATAGTCAGTTCTTCATTGTACAGGGGGAAAATTCGAGTAAGACCTGGTCAGAATCAACTCAAAGACGTATATTTTAGCTCAAGCCTGTCCCCAAGGTTGGTATAAAGAAAGTTCCGTCTCAAACAAATGTATCAAATTCTTGACTAGTTATCCCCAACCTTGGTTCTCAAACAATTTCGACTGTGCAACGTATGGGTCCAATTCCTCGTTGTTGAGCATTGAAAACGCGTTTGAAAACTCGGAAATTGCGCGTAATTTTTGACTTTTTTTGAAATTTTACACAAAAATAGAGCAAGCAAACAGCACTGGATGTGCTCAATTCTCCATCGGGCTCTATAGAAATGGAAGCAATTGGTTGTGGTCTAATTCCGATTCAAGCGCCTACAGAAATTGGAGTGGTGGTAAAAGAAAAATTGATCGACAAAAAAATAGATGAATTTTAGGCTTTCCAACGAATGATACTACGCAAAACTGTGTCACGTTCGATGTGAAGACCGGAACCTGGTTCAATAGCGATTGTGATACCTCTCAATGCTATGTCTGTCAAAAACGTTTTTAAATCGAGTTTATACAAAATGATTTGTTGAAATTTTATAAAAATTAGCATCTGTTTAATTCTTACATCTACATTCATGACTAGGACAGTATTTTACGAAAAATTAAAACAATTCCTGTTCTTTTTGTTTACAGTCTTTTGATCGGTTACAAACTAGATTTTATCAAATGTTTTACGAAAAACTAAAGAATTCCTATCAATTGAGATTGAGTTTCAAGGATAGAAGTCAATACAAAAACCAAGAAAAATACGATCTTTATGGGGTTCAGAATTTCTGACAAATTTTAAATGGAAAATAACTTGATTTGAAGGCTTAAATTTATTAAAAACAAGTACTTCGATAAATCATTCCTTTTTCATGCAAAATACCTTAGAATCCCAACTTTCTTTTATGAAAAATATTATTAAAAAATATTTTATTTTCGACAAGATATGGGTTTTTGAAGTTGGTGGAATTTCCAATTTTTCTTAAATTTGCCTATTTTCAAAAATTTGCCAAAAATCGAGTATAGTT